>CAUYQV010064707.1:0-21984 GCA_963574575.1 Galagoides demidoff
TTTTTTTTGAGACGGAGCCTCAAGCTGTCCCCCTGGGTAGAGTGCCATGGCATCACAGCTCATAGCAACCTCCAACTCCTGGGTTCAAGCGAGTCTCCTGCCTCCGCCTCCCAAGTAGCTGGGACTACAGGCGCCCGCCACAACACCCGGCCATTTTTTGGTTGCAGCCATCATTGTTGTTTGGCGGGCCCGGGCTGGGGATTTGAACCCACCACCTTAGGTGTACGTGGCTGGCGCCTTAGCCGATTGAGCCATCGGCGCCGAGCCAGGTTATTTCTAATTATAAAATTATATGCATATTGTGCAACAAGAAGTCCAGTAAAGCTACGTAAATATATAGGGAAACTGTGAAATACCGCTTTGCTCCCTAACCCAATGTAGTCTCACTCCCCAGGAGAGAGCGCGATTGTCTTGGTATAAATATCTTAAGCATTTCTTCCTTTCTTGAAGAGTCCTTCCAAAGAGCTGCCTACAGGACTTTTTTTTAAAGAGGTGGGAACTTACTATGTTGCCCTGGCTGAACCTGAATGTCTGGGCCCAAAGGATCCTCTTGCCTCAGCCTCCCAAGTAGCTGGGACTCTAGGTGGAAGCCTCTGCACCTGGCTAACTATTTAATGGTTCTCATGCCAATGTTTTCCATATTCCTGGGGAAAACTCCATGTCATTCTTTGTGTGATGGACTATATTTTCCCAGCCACTTCAAGAGGCAGGCAAGCAGGTCATACGATACCGTAGGAGGGCAGGGATGCATTTTAATGCTTTACAATTTCAAACATAGAAACAGAGAGATCTTTAAAATGAACCCATGTGCTCAGTATTTATCAACATACTGCCATTGACTGTATTTTTTTCCTGTGCTTCATTTTTTCTTATAAATTTTCTTTGGCATTTTCTTCGGAGTTGCAGTTAAAGAGTTTTTGTTTTTTTAAAACTTGTGGCCCTGGGTTGAGTACCATGGTGGTATAGCTCATAGCAACTTCAAACTCTTCTGCTCAGGTGATCCTTCTGCCTCAGCCTCCCAGGTAGCTAGGATTACAAGCACCCATCACCATATTTGACTATTTTTTTACAGACAGAGTCTCATTCTTATTCAGGCTGGTCTCAAACTCCTAAGCTCAGGCAGTCCACCCTCCTTGGCCTCCCAGAATGCTAGGATTACAGATGTGAGCCACCGCTCCTGGCCACAGATAAAGAGATTTTTGAATTGGGAGGAACACAGAATTGATCATCTTTTTGAAATGTGATTCTGTGATTTGCAAAAAAGTCCGAAAAGGAATATACTTCAATGCGAGCTGTGGCAGTGAAGCTCTAGGTGATTTTTAAAAGCCTTTTCCTATATTCTTTATTACTTGTTTTATTTTGGGGGGAGCTAAGCTCCCCATAGTTTAGAATGTTTCTAAGGAGCCTCTAGGTCGCCTTGTGATAATCACACTGAAATGTGTTTGCACTTCACTATGCAGAAGGCTTGTCAGAGATTTGTCCTCCTTCTCATTTTCAAAGTGATAATTGACAGGTGGAAGAGAAAAGGACACTGAGTGATGTGTGAAGGGCTCGCTGAGTGGTTTGTACCTTACAGTTTACACATCTTTTGTTCCCCTGTTAAGGTGACTGCCGAGGTGGGGAAGCTCTTGGGCGATGAGAAGGTGGATGCCATTCTTTGTGTGGCTGGAGGATGGGCCGGAGGCAATGCCAAATCCAAGTGTGAGTCCTTTCCTGAGTTAATCATTCATTCCACTCTGCTCTTTGCCCAGTTGACTGGGTCTAGACCAGGTGTCGGGCCAGCTGTCTCTCTGCACATTTCCCAGAATCTTTATAATAACAGCTCTGTGAGGTAGCCATTAACCCCCCATTTTACAGATGAAGCAGACACTTCCCATGGAGGCAGTAAGGGGAGTGGGGCATTGACTTTGAAGTTGAAAGTGGAGACAGTATGAAACCAACTTGGCTTCTGCCCTGGCCTCATTGGCTTCTTCAGGCATTGGGGGATGTTTAGGAAGTGGAGAGGTCATTCCAAAGGTCAAAAGAACTCAAATTTAAGCTTGTACTAAAACTGATTACATTTTTAACTTTTTATCATGAGCATTTCTAAGCACACCACAAAAGCTGAAGGAGGTGTTCACTCTCCAGTGAACACCCTTGTACCCTTGTGTAAATTCAGTAATTATTACTGTAGGCCACACTTGCGCTGTCTCATTTTCAAAATGTCGTGTTCACTTTGTGTAGTTTTTGGTTAACCATCTGAAAGGAAGTTACCGTACCCTATTTCAGCGCGAATCTCCAAGGAATAAATCTACATTATCGTGAGACAATTGGCAGTGATTCTGGAAGGTTCATCATGTTCAGCCCATAGTCCCTGTCTATAGTTGTCTTTTTCCCACGCAAAGTTTGTACACTACAAATTGTGTTGTTGTTTTAGCCTCTTAATCTAGAAATAACACACACTCACCCCGCCCCGGGATTGAGACCTTTTGTTGAGTCCAGGGCAAGTTGCATCTGGAATGTCTCACATTCTGAATTTGCCTGGACATTTCTTTTTAAGATACTATTTGATTTCTTCCACCATCCTGGTGTTTCCTGTGAATTGGAATTTAGGTCCAATTGATCAGGTTTAGATTAACCATTTCTGAGGCTATACCTCAGATGGTGTGGGCTGCTGCTTCCATCACAGTGGAAAGTCAGCACGAGATGGTCTTGTCCACGGAGATGCTGAATTAGAGGTCTGGTGGAAGTGGTAACTGCTAGATTTCCATTATAAAGCTACATTTGTCTGTTTGCTATAATAAGTAAATGATCTGAGGGATGGCCCTTGGGTGTTTGTGTAAATATCCTATTCTCCAAATACTACTTACCCAGTGGTTTTAAGAATCCAGTGGTAATCCTGCCTGTGAAGCAGTTACTATGTTGAGGGTTAGAAAATGATAATTTTTCTAATTCTATCATCCCTTCTACATTTATTAGCCAAAGCCATTGAAAAGAAATTGAAATTCTCTGAATCTCACTTAAGATGTAAGATTGGTATTTTGTGGGGAGATTAGGTTGGCAAAATAGTCTGCCAACCTTTTTGTGTATCTTTGGAGGAAGAATTTTTTCAGATTTTGTTCTGGTCTTTTTTAGCAGGGAAGTGCGGTATCTTGGTTCTCACCTCCTGACACCTGCTCCTACATCAGGGGGCCATTCTTTCTGGATCACAAGGGCTCCCTATGCCCTGTGAGTTGTCCAGTTGAGTATGTTACCACTTGCTCTTCCTTACGTTTCTGGCAAGGCCAGAGCATTAAAACAAGTGTGGATTGGTTATTTTAGCTCTCTTTCTAAAGATTCTTTAAAGGTGGCATTAAACTTTCAGTCGTAGAAAAGTGTAGCTCTGTAAAATCACTCTTTGTGGCCCTTCGATATTTATCATGGGGAGAACCTGGTGGTAGACATATAAGTTCTTATTACAAATCTGATCCTTCACAAACTAAAACTATCTTTGAATTAAAGCCAGTCCTGCAAATAAGTTAATTCCAAATTTAACTAAACGTTAATGGCTAAAATTTTACCAGTTTACAGGTGAGGAAGCTGAGACTCAGGGAATCTTGTGGCCTGGATTTATTGACCACTGTGTCCTGTGCTGTATTAAAACTTGTTGTACACAGGGCCTTGTGAACCCTTGCAGGAGAGCCTGGGAGGGCTTGCCTGGGTGTAGGGCTGTGTGCCTTGAGGTTGCTTTTTGGTTTTTTTCCCGGGAATACTTAGCCCTCATATTTTTCTCACTCAGCTCTCTTTAAAAACTGTGACATGATGTGGAAGCAGAGTGTGTGGACGTCCACCATCTCCAGCCACTTGGCCACCAAGCACCTCAAGGAAGGAGGCCTCCTGACCTTGGCTGGTGCAAAGGCCGCCCTGGATGGGACTCCTGGTAAGCCTTTATTTCCCCATCTGTGAAATGGGAAAGCTCACCTTGCTTGCAGGCCTGCTGAGCACCTTCTAAGGCACTTTACAGATGGGCGATTTTGCTTCCTGTGAAGCCTGAATCTTTTAGACAGAGGTTTGATTCCTTTACCTTCACCTGTCCTCGTGTTCGTGGTGGTTAAGGAACCACCAGGGTCTTGTGCCTCCCCATCTGGTTAAATTTGTCTGTGATCCACCCAGGAATGAGTGGCATAACTAATAGATATTAGTTAGTTAAGAAACAGGTATTATTATTATTATCATATTGTACCCATGTGTCCAGGGAAGCAGTGTGGCAGCTGAGATAGAGCAGGCTTTAGAGTGAGAGAGGCTGGAGGAGGCCTCTTCACCCAAGTTGTGTGGCCTTGAACCAATTCTTTGATCTCTCTGATCAAATTTCTGCTTTAGTTTCCTTAGTTGTAAAGTAGTGATGGTAACATCTAACTTGAAGGGCTGTAGAGCTGTGGAGTGTTGATGTGGCCCAGCACACAGCAGGCACCAGTGAATGGCAGGTCTCTCTCTGCAAAGCCTGCACTCCACGTGGCTGCTGCGTGTTGCTGTCCCATCAAGCACCTCTGTGTGCTGGGTGCACGAAAGCAGTTAGGGATAGAAGGGTTTAGAACCCAGTTCTTGCCTGGGTTTTAACTTCGCAATCTGCTTTCATATAAGCCATGTGTGAGCCTGGGCATAGCACTCGGCCTGTCTGAGCCCTGGTTGCCTAAGAATAAAAATAAGATTAGTTTTGTGGCTTTTTGTGATAAATGTTGAGTGGTAGGTGAATGGTCTGTGCACCCAAAATGTCGTATCCCCTCTACTTCTCTCCATCAGTGTCCAGCCTCCTTTTCTACGTGGCTTCCTCTAGACTCTGGGATGCTGCGTTTTGGACACTTGGTGGCCTCTGTGAAGCCTGTGTTCTTAGAAACACACACCCCCTGACCACGTGTCCCCACCCGTCTTTCTCTGCTTGCTGTTACTTTTTGATGTGGGGATAGCGAGGGTGGCCCTCCTGAAGGAGGGGGCCAGGTGCAGCTGTTATTTCAGGGAACAGAGCTGCTCAGAGGAAGGTTGCTTGTCCTCATGGTCCCTCTGGCAGCTACTGGTCACTGAGCTGTCTTCTTACCATTTCCCAGGCATGATTGGGTATGGCATGGCCAAGGGTGCCGTCCATCAGCTCTGCCAGAGCCTCGCAGGGAAGAACAGTGGCATGCCACCTGCGTCCGCTGCCATCGCCGTGCTCCCGTGAGTGCTCACCTCTGTCCCCCTGTCCCTTTCCATCAGAGACTTGTGTGTGCCATCCCCTCAGGCTCTGAAATTCACCACCAGAGGCCCTTGTCTAAGATTCTTGCCTTAGACCATTTGTGCTGGTACACAGAATACCTTAGACTGGATCATTTACGAACAGCAGAAACGTGTTGCTCACGGTTCTGGAAGCTGGGAAGTCCAAGGTCAAGACACCAGCAGACAGGGGGTCTGGTGAGATCCCCTTCCTCCTGTGAGGACACACAGGAGGCACCTTTTATGAGGGCACTAACCCCAGTCATGGGGGCAGAGCCTTGTGACCTAAGCCTGTCCTAAATGCTGGCCATAGTCACGTTGCAGACTCTGTTCTGCATATGAGTTTGGGAGGTTAGATTCAGGCCACAGTGATACTAATTCAGGTTTCAGACTATCTGGGGCTATTTGGACGAGCCTTTAATTAATGAGGGTGGGTCGGCTGGTGGGATGAGTCTTTTTTCCTTCCATCCTCCTCCTTTCCTTTCAAAGTTGTCTGTGTGTTTTATTCTATTACGTGTACTCTGTCTTTCAAGTCATCTTCAAGTCTGTGTATATGTGTTAGGGACATGGTGGCAGTTTAGGGGAAGGTGTGTGGGAGAACACAGGAAGCTGTGAGAGGTATTTCTATCTGTGATCAGGAAGATGGTCCTTATCAGCTGTCCCCTGTCACCTGTCCCCGATCAGCTGCTCCCATCACTAGACTCCTGTCACCTGTCTACTGTCAACTGTTCCCTGTCTGCTGTCCCCTGTCTGCTGTTCCCTGTCAGCTGTCCCCTATCAGCTGTCCTCTGTCAGCTGTCCCCAATCACTTGTCCCAGGAGAAGGCATCTTCTTTGGAGGGAGGGTGACCCTTCTTGCTGGAAGCATTCCAGAATCAACAGGCTCATTTCTTGCCTGTGATCCTACAAATTAGGACTGTCCTTGGGAAATTCATGCATACTTAAATTCTGCATTACCTTGCTGAAAATCTTAAGGTTGTGGAAAATGGCCACATATTTATATTTCAGTATTTCCACATATCAAGGAGTATTATTATGCTCAAATCCTTAGAAATGCGCCTGCTGTATGTTAGGGACTGAACGAAGACTTAACAAAGCAACTGACTTCAGTAAAGACTATTTAAAAAAAGGTGGGGCGGCACCTGTGGCTGAAGGAGTCGGGCACCGGCCTCATATGCTGGAGGTGGTGGGTTCAAACCCAGCCCCAGCCAAAAACTGCAAAAAAAAAGGCGAAATGTATCTCCTTCCATTTTGTTCTTGTCTTGCCTAAGAGGTGAGTCATAAAGTGTGTTTTATTGAATTGGGCTTGGATATGATCTTTGTTGATGTGGACAGCTCCCTGGTCTCTCTCTCTCTCTCTCTGCTTATCCTCTTGTCTGATCTTTCCACGTAAATGTCCCCTTGGGTGCCAGAGGCTCTCAGTGGTCATGCTGTGCGTTTCTGTTTACCTGGCCAAGGAGGACCGGTTACAACGGTGACGCACAAGTGACAGGCTTATCTGTGTGCATTGCAGGGTCACCCTGGACACTCCGATGAACAGGAAGGCAATGCCCGAGGCTGACTTCAGCTGCTGGACACCTTTAGAATTCCTTGTCGAGTGAGTATTGCAGTCCTGCCAGTGACTGAGCAGTTTCTAGACCTGTTCTCTGCCCTCTGTGGGCCAGGGGGTGAGCTCAGCCCCTGGACTGTCAACCTGGGTGGTCTTGAGAGGGTTACTGGGCTTTGCAGGATGTGTGGAGCATCAGTTCTTTGTCCTGGTGGCTAAACTTGGTCAAGAGTGTTGATATGAGTCCTGGCTCCCTCACCCACCAGCTGGCCACCCCGAGCACATTACTGAACTCCTGTGGGCCTCAGCTTCCCTGTCTGTATATGAGGCCCCTAGTAGTTGTTGGGAGGGTAAAGGGTGATAGTGTGTGCTGAGCACAGTGAACCTCACCTTCTGTTTGGGTTGTTAGCACTGTAGGGAGGTGTGACCGTGGGGGAGTGGGGACATTAAATGGAAGGTCTGGGGGCCACGTGTCTGGGTCAGTGCCCAGCCACAGACCTATAGTGGCTTTTGCTTTTGAAACCCTTGTTTGCCCTTTTGTGAATATGAGTGGTGTTTGAAAGCTCACTGGAGAAAGAATAGATTTACCCTTTCGTGTTTGCCTGGAGTCCCCGTCCCCTCTATTCAGCAAGCACATGTTCATCGGGCACCCACCATAGGCCCAGTGTTGCACTCAGCTCCAGACAGGGTGGTGAGTGAAATGTATTCCCCACTGTCACGGAGCAGGGGTGCCAAGAGTGTTGAGGAGATGACTTCCCCCTGCAGCGTCCCTGGGTCAGCCACTTTGATGGCTGTTTGTACAAGATGTTTGCAAAGTTTGGGACGTGCTTCCAGCCTGATGTTACAATTGCATTTAAATGTTTGCTTAAAAAAATTGACTTTCTTCTCTTTCTCTCGTTTAGATTTGAGATAGTAATACTGCAAAGTATATTGCACATATATCTCTTACCATAAATTAAAAGCTCTTTTGATCACTCGAAACCATAACACTATGTTATGAAGAATTCCAGCAATGCAGAAAAATACAAATGTGAAAGTCACACCCAGTCCCACTGCTCAGAAGTTAGAGCGAGGACACTGCTGAACTCCCTGGGGACCTGGGTGTGTGTCCAGAATGTCTAGTGGCCTTGTCACAGCAGCTGCTGTGTGCCCCGCCCCATGCCATTGATGTGAATGTAAACGTATATCCAGATTTTTGCTTTTTGACAGTGTGGAACTTTTCTTCTTTGTTCTAGAACTTTCCATGACTGGATCACAGGGAAAAACCGACCAAGTTCAGGAAGCCTAATCCAGGTGGTAACCACAGAGGGAAAGACAGAGCTTACCCCAGCGTATTTTTAAGACTCATCTCTGTGCCTACAAGGGGCCTGCTGGACAAGTTACTAACCTCCTAACCTGTGTCCCTGTGGCATCATCTGGCCTGTGTTTTCCATAGTCCTGTTCGTGTCTTACTGTTCTTTCATCTAATGTGCATTTGCTGTCCTAGGACAGGGTGATATGTTTATGGAGTAAAAACATGTGAATGGAGGGCTAGAGAGAACGGTCCATCAATCTGTGTAACTACGTAAGGAGGTCTCCAGTCAGCCCTGCCATTTTGGTGTCCTGCCAATTGCTTTTGAAACCACCTGTCCTGGACAGTGGCTGTCATCTCGACTGGTTCAGTGTTTGGTACTGGGCACGTTCTGAAGGTCAAGTTGTGTTTATGTCCCAGATATAGTTTTTGCAGCCTTGAATTAAATTGCCTTAAAACTCCTTTTGTGGTACAAGCAAGATCCCGTGGTCTCTGTCCTGACGCCCTTCTGTTGTGCAGTTGCCAAATGCTCCCTGGCCTAGGGTTAAGTGTGCAAGAGTATTTGGAGTGTTTTCTCCTAATAAATGCACTTCAGTCATTGTGTTGTCTTTCAACAAATTTCATCTTACATCGGTCACACTGAGTACACTAGAAACGTGGGCTGCAGGAGGTCTTTTAACCTAGGGTTCTAGAAAAGGGGTGGATTTAAATCCTGAAATAAGTTTTCTCAATACAGCAACACAGGTCCACACCTGCTCGGACATACTGGAATCTGAGGGTGGTGCATAGCCCTATGCTTGTAGAAACAGCAAAGGCAAATGTTATCTGAATCAGCTGTCCAGCTGATGGGCTTTTAGCTGTGGGTGACCCAACATGCATTAAGGAAACACTCAGATGAGAGGAGCTTTAAAGTGCCCAGTAGGGGGAGCTGTCAGTTCAGGTGAAAGCACGATGGGGCTGGGTTTGCTTAGCTGTGGCTTATTCCGGAGAAGTTTCAGTAACTCTTAAAGCTGATACCAGGCCACTTCCTCCAGCTCCTTCAAACCTAGGTCATTGTAATCGCACAGCACTGGTGTGTTCCACACAGGAGGCTGTAAGTTTCATGGAAGCACTGACTGTTGGGGTTCCCTGAGGCCTCTGGTCTTCCTCTAACTTCAGTCAGTCATTGAAGGATTCACCTAGGGAGCTTATTAAAAATGAATTTCTAGGTTTATATGCTGTAATCCCAGCATTTTGGGAAGATGAGGTGAGTGGATCCCTTCAGCTCAGAAGTTTGAGACCAACCTGAGCAAAAGCAAGACCTGGTCTCTACCAAAAATAAAAAATAGCTGGGTGTTTTGGCAGGTGCCTGTAGTCCAGCTACTTGGGAGGCTGAGGCAGGATCTCTTGAGCCCAGGAGTTTGAGGTTGCTGTGAGGTAGGTTGAAGTCACGACGCTTTATCCAAGGCAACAGAGTTGGACTCAGTTTTAAAAATAAAATTCCTGAGACCGTCTATTCTGATTCAGTGGTGGTCAAGCAATTTGAAACATGGTGCATCAGAGCTCAGTGGTGACCATCTCAGGAGACAAGTTCCCCTCTTTTGTGTCTTGGAAGACTTGGGTCAGAAACCACCTGTTACCCTTGACTTCTCTTCCCTTGGATCTAGGAACTTAGCCCTGCCAATTTCATCCCCAAACATCCCCTGAACATGCCTCCTCCCCTCTGCTGGCCACCTGTACAACTGCCCCCTGCCCTTTGCTATTCCCCACCCTGATTTGGCCAACTTCTCTTAGACCTGGGTAATTGTGCACTCGAGTAATCCTCACCTGATGAAATCCCATCCCTCTGCCCACAGGCTGGGTGGGGTGCCCCCCGTCTGCTCCCGCTGCTGGGATCAGACACCTCTTGTGTCAGCCCTCCTGACATGTCACCTCCTCTCAGCCCACATTTCATTCCAGCCATGGCTGCAGCTCCAGCAGGTGTGACTGTGCTTCCCACTTTCTGCCCCAGGGCTTGCAGACATGACCTTGGGACAGGGAGGAATGCCTGCAGAAAAGTGCAGATGGACTTGAGAGAGGATGGGGGGCTGGTGATGAACACCCCTAAGGTGTGTTCCTCCTGAGTCCTTAGCGAGCCCTCAGGGGGATCATGGTGATTAAGGCACTTATATTGGCTCCCCCCCCAACGTGCTCCTAGGCCCACTTCCCCAAATGGATTAATATCTACAATTTCTTATCTTAGGTTTTGCTTTTTTAGGGGGTGAGCAGGTGGCAGTGATTCAAGCTATCTTTAACTGGATCACTGCTTTTATCAAATTAAAAATATAATAATTATCTGTTTACATTTCTGTCTCTTCATCCAGCTGCAGGTCTTTAAAGCAGAGATAGTGCCTTGTTTGTCTTCCAGGTAGTTTCTGATAAGTGCTTGTTAAATGAGTGGCTCAAAGGTGAAGAGAACGATGTATTTACACACAGCAGGTGCACTGGGGGCGTGGTGCCTTTGTAAGGTGCCCTTATGCATTGTACCATTTATCTACAGTGACCCCAGGGGGTAGGTGCTATGATTACTCTCGGTTTTTTTTTCAGAGGAAGAACAAGCTGTGAGAAGTTAAATAACTTACCCAGAGTCACACAGCGAGAGGAAAAAAGCATCAGAATTTTGAACCGCAGTCCATCTGACTCCCAAGTTGGCATCTTATCGACTCAGTTATTGGGGAGATTGGGAGCCCTGCTATCGTCGGGGCACAAAGGACTGGCGGGGGAGGGGGTGTCTTGGTGGGCGGGGCTGCTCCGTGAGGGATCTTGCGCCAGTGATTTTTACCTTGAGGGATTGGAGAACCTTTGGAAGCTTAAAACATTTTCTCATCTTGAGTCTTTCTAAGTTTTCTTGAGTTAATGCAAGCAGTTTGAAGAACTCCCACCAGGGGGCACGCGTGGGCAGCAGATGAGACAGGCGGCGCAGGAAAGGCAGCGTGGGAAACGTGGTTCAATTTTCCCTTCCTAGTGAGGCCTCTGCTCAGCTCTCTGGGTGGATCTAAAATCAATAAGTCACCTCCAGCATCGGAGCCCTGCTGCTGTTCAATCTGCCCTCCTGTCTCCCTCCCCCTCGCTCTTTCTCCTCATTCCTCTGGTTTATTTCACTCAAGTGGAAACAGGTTCAAAACCCTAGCAGGTGCTTCCTGCGCATCAGCCGGCTTGCAGCGTCTCGACAGCCCAATTCACGTACAAGCCAACAGCAGCACGCGACGGGCAAAGGAGCCCCAACCTGACGGCAGACCGCCGGTGTCCACCGCCACTAGGAGAAGGCGCTGGGCTGCGTGATCAGGTATCAGGAGACAGGTTTCATCTGCATTTGGGAAATGGTTTTTAATTCCAACTGAGGCTCAGCGAACATTTCTTGAATGCCTACTGCGTGTCAGGCTTGGTTGTGTGAGATCAAGCCTGCGTTCCTTCACACTAACAGTTTGAGCCAAGTAGGATTTTCCTCAATTAAAAAGGAGTCTCAGAGAGGGTATAATCATACCCTGATTGTAGGTCATGGGGCTATCTTTCAATCAAATTTTGGGAGTCCTACTTGAATTCTCCTGCTGGTAAGCCTCACTAGATTGGTTGATCTATCCTCGTCTCTAGTTCAGACTGACCAGTGAGGAGGATAGTAGGCACCTGGTTTTCTTTGCTATCAGCTGGGCTCAGTGCACAGATGTCCAGAGGGAAAGACGAGGAGGGCAGAGAGGGGTTGGCTTTGCTTTGCCCTTCTGACCATGTACAGGCTGGAGAGCCCAGGGAAGAGGGACAGATCTGAGTGGCTAGAGAGGAAACCCTGGGCTGACCCAGTGCCAGGAACCCCAGCATAGGCCTAGGGTCCAATTTATTCTTCTGAACAGAGGAGAAAACTAGGGACAGTGAGTGACTTGTCCAAGGCCAGTGTATGCAAGAGCCAAGTGTGCAATTCTTTCCTTTGCACGACAGTTTTCCAAAGTGGTAACCAGGCTGTGCCATGGGGGTCGGCGTCTGGGAGGGGTGGGGTGGGACACAGGTGAACACTTTTATTTAATAATCATGTGTTTTCTGATGAGTATTAGAAAAATACATAACAACCACTTTAAAACCATGATTCCACGTATTTTATTGTTAGGATTAAGCTACAGTAGACGGTCAATAGCAGGTGGGTAGATCCAAACAGTCCATAAAGAACACATAACATGATGTAATACAGATGATGTATTAGTTTCCTGCGCTGCTCTTGCAAATGACAGCAAACTTAGTGGCTTAAAAACAATGTAAATTTGTCCTCTTACAGTTATGAAGGTCGAAAGTCCTAAAATCAAGTTGTCATGGGGCTGGGTCCCTTCTGGAGGCGCAGGGAGGATTTGAATCCTGGCCTTTGCCACCTTCTACAGCACTGTTTTTCGACCTTTTTAAAAGTCTCACAGTGCACTTGAACCTATCGTTAAACTTCTACATCATGCTTCAATTATATTCATCAAAAAAAAAAAAAAGAATAGACATACTGTGCTTTGAAACTTCTTTCAAAAATAATTTCATTAATGGTCTTTAACAAATTTCACCACACACCAAAGAGGATCTTGGACACACCAGTGCCGGTTGAAAATCCCTGGTCCAGAGGTTGCTGACCTCTTCTTCATATCACACCGATTTTCTCTGTCTTGGGCCCCCTGCCTACCTCTTAGAAGGAGCCTTATACTTACCCTGGCTCCGGCCACCAAGCAACTTCTTTGTTTCATCTCATACTTGGAAACATCTATAAAATGCTTTGCGTGTGTGTGTGTGTGCGTGCATGAGGATACATGTGGTTTTAAAAAACATTACTGGCTCTCAGTGGCCAAAGTTTTTTCCTTACCTCTTGCTCCCCAAAATTAAATGAAAAGCCAGTATTCATATCTGTGTTTTGAGGGACAGAATGACCCTCAAAACACACAGGTTGACCAGCCCTCGTCAACTATGAGAGGAAAGTGATTGGCCATATCTCGGGGTGAGGGGGGAGGCTGGGCCTTCCTTGTGTGTCATCTCAGTTAATCCTCACTGGGACCCGTGAGATCAGGAGATGTCATGGAATGAACTGAAGTGGACCAGCTGGGATTTTTGTCACATCTGTGTGAGCCTAAGGTCAGCTCTGAAACTTGTTGTTATGGGCCTTACTGCTTTCTGGAGACAGGGTAGCCTCCCATCTCATCTGGACCTCAATCAGATCCCTCAGTATCAAATTTCATGAGTGTTTGCTGAGGGAGGTGTGGACAACTGTGTGGAAAACCTGCTCGTAGGTGGAGCAAAACCAAAGCTGGATACTAGTTAAAGTGGCAAGGACAGATTTTAAACAGTAAGGCCATGGTCTTCCTTTACCCAAGGGGATACATTCCTTAGACACCATTGTGTTAACATGGTAATAGGTGTCCATGAAAAAAATGGGCTCCCTAAGTAAAGAAGCGATTGTAAATCAATCATCTATTTGCTACCTATCATCCCTCCATAGCTACCTGTCATTTATTGATCCCTTATGTAACTTCTCAGAGCCTGTAACATGCATGCTGGGAATCTCTAAGGGGGCTTTCCTTGGGGATCACCACCCAGAGAGAATGGGTGCTTGGCAGAGAGCAAGTCTTCTGTGACTGTGTGTGGGATGAATGAATGAATGAGTGAATAAATGATACGCATGATGAATTGCAGGAGCCTGAGAGGGGGGAGAACTCTTCCCCCATTGATGAGCAGAAGCTCTGGGCTACGGTAATGATCAAATCAAAAAGCATAAACATTTACTATACAACTAACTACCATTATAAACTACCTACTCTGTGCTGGGCAGGGAGTTAGATGATTTCTTCTACTACTATTTTAGTTAATGTGATCAAGAAATGTAATTGGGGAGGGCTTTTATAGGCTTGGTTTATAGTAACGTTACAAAGCGGTGGTGATAGCCCCATACTCAGCCTAATCCCCAATCACAACAGGAAGGACCAAAGACCAACTGACCCCTCAAACTACTTGAAATTCTAGTAATTAATGGCAGAGTGTATGCAAATTAGACACCACTTGTGTGCAGCTTTTTTGAAAATGCAGCGTTTACACAGAATGTCAATCTTTCCTTTTGTTGGGGAACCGCCAGTGTACTGTGCATTGTTAAGTGAAAGCAAGCAGCCAGGTTAAATTCTAATTAAACATTACCTTTGTTATTTGAAAAATAACTGCTTAGCGTTGGTGTCAAATTGACTTCTATCCGCGAATGGAATTAGAACATTTTGTCATTTCAGCTTGTCTAACACATGTGAATAATACTTCCTGATAAGCCTTCTTTGACTTTAGTTAAGTTGAAACAAAGCGAATTAATATGGTGAGGATGTAAATGAGGATGTCATTTAGCAGAAGGAGAGGATTATGTTGTATCACTTTTTCTTTGTGCCTCAACCAATGCTTTGTAAGCGGCCCGGTATTTTCCTGGGCCGTGTATTCCAAACGTAACTCATGTTCCTGGGTGACAGTTCACAAGCCAAGCTCTTTCCTTTTCCTGTGGGCATCTGTCCCAAATTGTCTGAGCAGGACAATGGGTAGCCTTTCCCAAGAGGCAGGAAAAAATAAGAAAGAAAACTTTGAGAGAACCCAGGATGAACTTACGGAGAAGCTGGTTAGGACAGAACTTAAACGCAAGGCGGGGTGCCAGGTAGATAAAGCTGGGAGGGAGGCAACGTGTGGTGGCCATTGGAAACCAGAAAGATTTATTGACTGATTATTGATGAGCTCTCCTGTGTGCCTGACCCTGGTAGTGCAAGACGGTTACTGCCTTTGGGGCTCTTAGATTCCAGAACCATGGGGAGACCTCCAATTGCAATGGGACTCAGAGTGGACAGCAGAGTCCAAATCTCAAACCTGCATGATCTTGGGCAACATAATCAAGGGATTTTTGTTTCTTCTCACTGGAGTTAACTTTAAGCACATCTGGCTAGAGGTCAAGCCATGTCCTGGGAATGATCTCAGGATGTTTTCCTCTTATCAATTTTAGCTCAGAAAAGAATGTGGACATCATTGATTATTTTATTCTCCAGATATCCATTGACTACATGGGTAGAGTGGGTGAGGGGTAGGTGGTCCTGGCGGAGGACAGGAGGACACAGGTCTCAGGAGCAGGATGGCCTCAGCCTGCCTCCACATCTGTACTATATTTTCACATCTGTAATATGTGGAGATTAATTTCTACCTCATAGGAGTGTCGTGATGATTCAGTGAGATAATGTATTATTATAACGGTTAACTGAAAGAGATAATGTACTAAAAATACAATTCATCTTTATATAGCACAAATGTACACATAATATACAAAGAGATTGTACCCAAATCTACAGAGGGCACCAAAAAATGTATACACATTTTAAGAGGGGGAAAAACTGTATTAAAATTGTAATGCTCGATATGTACATATAACATTTGTTATCTTGTATATTGTACCTTGTATCTCTTATAATCGCAGATGCCAAATGTGACTTGAGTATTACAATTTTTATCCAGTGTTTTCCGTGTTTAAAATGTGTATACGTTTTTGGGGCACGTTTTGTATGTATGAAAACTTGTCTTATGGACGTATAGTCAGTTAAAATCTAGTCATGGATAAGCCAGGCTGATGAAATAACATAAAAAAGGATAAGCTGATACTGTCCTCAGCCTGTGGAATTTATGAAGGAACAATAGCAGCCATAAATAAGAAAAACTGATGTAAATATAATATGAGTTAGTGGTCACAATCTCTGTGCTCTTCCAGACGTAACAGCTATTTCTGGCCATTTTTATTTGTTGTATTCCAATAAACTTTATGCTACCAAAGAATAAATTCTAACTTTTATGCTGTCAGTAAACTGTCTTTCTATATTATAATTATGACTTGGCAACCTGAGAATTCATAAATAACAATGAATGATAAAATATACTATTTGAGGACAGGCATAGTGGCTCACACCTGTAATCTTAGCACTCTGGGAAGCCAAGACCAATGGATCGCTTGAGCTCAGGAGCTCTAGATCAGCTTGAGCAAGAGCAAGACCCCATCTCTGCTAAAAGTAGAAAAATTACCCAGGTGTTGTGGTAGGCACCTGTAGACCCAACTACTTGGGAAGCTGAGGCAAAAGAATTGCTTCAGCCCAAGATTTTGAGGTTACTGTGAGCTACAATGATACATGGGCATGTTAGCCTGGGCATCAGAGTGAGACTCTGTCTCAATAAAAAAATAAAATATTATTTGGAGTAAAATTAACAAGACAGATAACAAATAGACAGATGACAGAAGCATGGATGGTATCCAATACAGTATTCAGCATTCTGTAATACAACTATAATATTCATCTGCTATTTTTTTTTTAATTGTTGGGGATTCGTTGAGGGTACAAAGATCCGGGTTATACTAATTGCATTTGTCAAGCAAGGTCCCTCTTATAAATGTGTTCCTCCTCCAAGAGATGTGCCAAACACCATGAACCCCCAGCCCCTTCCCTCCTTCCCTCTCTGTGCTCCCCTATTCCCCCAGCCCCCATCATGTACTAGGTTATTATCAGTTGTTCTCATATCAAAATTGGGTACAGAGTGGGCTCCTGTAGCAGCTATGGCAACAGCCACATACACCAGAACTGGCAGGTTCAAATCCAGCCTGTCCACCAAACAACAATGACAACTATAACCAAAAAAATAGCTGGGCATTGTGGCAGGAGCCTGTAGTCCCAGCTACTTGGGACCCTGAGGCAAGAGGACCACTTAAGCCAAGAGTTTGAGGTTGCTGTGAGAGGCCACAGCACTCTACTCAGGGTGATAGCCTGAGACTCTGTCTCAAAAAAAAGGGAAAAAAATCAAAATTGAGCACATTGGATTCTTGCTTTTCCATTGTTGTGATGCTTTACTAAGGGCAATGTGTTCTACCTCCATCCAAGTTAGTATGAAAGATGTATAGTCTCCATCTATTTTACTGCCTGATAATATTCCAAGGTATACATATATTACAGCTTGTTAATTCATTCCTAGATTGGTGGGCATTTAGGTTGTTTCCACATTTTAATGATTATAAATTGAGCTGCAATAAACACTCTAGTGCAAATGTCCTTATGATAAAAGGATTTTTTTTTTCTTCTGGGTAGATGCCCAGTAATAGGATTGCAGGATGAAATGAGAAGTCTAGTTTGAGTTCTTTGAAGATTCTCCATACTTCCTTCCAAAAAGGTTGTATGAGTTTGCAGTCCCACCAGCAATGTAAAAGTGTTCCCTTCTCTCCACAGCCATGCCAGCATCTGTAGCTTTGAGACTTTGTGATGAGCAAAGCAAAGCAAATTAGGGACAATGAGCATTTTTTGATGTTTGTTAGCCATTCATCTGTCTTCTTTAGAGAAGGTTCTAGTCGTCTCTCTTGCCCATTGAAATGAGGGATTGTTGGCTCTTTTTATGTTGCTTAATTTGAGTCCTCTGTAGATCTGGTTATCAATCTTTTGTGCGATTCATAATATGCAAATATCTTTTCCCATTCTGATGACTATTTGCTTTGGTTGTTGTCTCCTTAGCTGTACAGAAGCTATTCAGTTTCCTTAAGTCCTATTTGTTTATTTTTGCTGCTGTTGGAATTGCCACGGAAGTTTTCTTCAAAAAGTCTTTACCCAGGCGGAGACCTTCAAGTGTCCCCCCCACACACACACTTTCTTCAAGGATTTTTATGGTTTCATGCCTTAGATTTAGATTTTTGATCCATCTTGAACTGATTTTAGTGAGTGGAGAAAGGTGTGGGTCCAGTTTCAGTCTTTTACAAGTGGTTATCCAGTTCACCCAGCACCATTTACTGAATAAGGATTCTTTCCCCCAGTGATCTGCTATTTTAATTTACTTGTTAAATATCTGAAAAGATATTTCTCTGTTTTAGTTTGCCTTTTGGTCTTTATTTCATTCATTCATCCATTTAACAAACATAACCAAACACCTGCTTTGAATTTGTTCAATATGAGAGATGCAAAGAAAAATAGGACACTAAATCTGCCCTCAGAAAGCTTTTAGTCTTAAGAAAAAAAAAAAAGAAAGAAAGCTTTTAGTCTTTTGTGTTGGTAAGCATCCATACAGTAAATATCAGAATTATTCATGGGCATTATTCATTTATTCATGGGAATAAATATCAGAATTATTCTCCCAGAATTGTTCATGGGAGAAGGAGAAATGGAAAAGGAAGAGAGAGAGAAATGTAATACAAGGAATCGTAGACTAGGGAACAAGATGCATGGTTTATGGATGTAGATCTGCCGTAACTCATGCTGTAACCATGGACTTTCCCCACTGTATGTTCAAATGAAATAATTTTATATGAAAGTGCTTTGTAACCTGTAAAATACCTTTAAAATGTGAGTGTTTTAAGCTTTTTAATTTCTTCCTCTAAGAATTACAGTTTTTTTTAAAGAACTTTTATCCTATAATCAAGTGCTTCCTCCCTTTTAATTTTCCCTTCTATTTCAAAACTCTAACAGTGTAAATAAAACCCATTAAATTTTCAACTCATCTTGTGAAAGAAAAAGTGGACAGAAGCAGCACAATCTTAGAGAGAAAAAGGTAGGAGGCTAAACTAAACACTCTTTGATCACATGAAATTCTAAAACTTTGAGGTTCTGTGGTTATCCTTTTCCCCAAGTGTACTTTGCTGATTCTTATGGCTTTCCTTTATTTCTGCAGGTGAAAAATGTAATTTCAAGCAAATTCTTTCATAATAACACAGATGTAATGAAAATATCTCTTGTGAGGTCCTTTCTGGTCTGAGAACTTCACCTCTTCTACACTTCCATGGTAGGAAAAGACCAATGAAGGTTCTAGTTGATTACTGGATTAGGAGGTTCACTACAATACTATCTGTTCTTAGACTAGTTCAATAGTTCTGCAAAATACTTCTTATTTTTTAGTAAGACCAGTCATATTATTAACTAGACTAGATCAGCCAGAAAACTTTTTGTTTTCCATAGATTGTATGTCAAAAATCATTATTTGCATAGGCCATTATATAATAAACTATTTAAGACCACAAAGAAAGGTGCCTAAAAACTTGACAACGGTCAAGTCCTTGACTGGATCTAGGTGTGCGTAGAGAGGAGTATTATTTTAATCTTCTGATCCATTATGTGGGGACTTTGTCTTTTACTTTGTCACTGCATTAGGCTGTGTTTGTCATAAGATGACAGCTTATCAGTAAAGATTAACATTTTTTTTTTCTTTTGAGACAGAGTCATACTCTGTTGCCTTGGGTAGACTGCCATGGCATCATACCTCACAGCAACCTCAAACTTTTGGGTTCAAGTGATCTTCTTGTCTTAGCCTCCCAAGTGACTAGAACTACAGGTATCTGCCACAATGCCTGGCTAGTTTTTCCATTTTAAGAGAGACAGGATCTCATTCTTGCTCAGGCTGGTTTCAAACTCATGAGCAATCCACCCATCTCAGCCTTTAAGAGTGCTAAGATTTCAGATATAAGCCAACACATTCAGCATAAAGATAAACCTTTCATTAAACATTTAGACTGAAAATGTTCTCATTAAACATTACAGAATTTGAATGTACAGAGGTTCAACTCAACTTACAGTAGAACCTCCATAAGTTGACCACTCAAGGGACTGTAACAAATTGATTAACTTAAGGAACTAGGGAGCCAGGTGCGGTGGCTCTTGCCTGTAATCCTAGCACTCTAGGAGGCCAAGGCAGGTGGATTGCCAACCTGAGCAAGAGTGAGACCCCATCTCTACTAAAAATAGAAAAACTAGCTGGAAATGGTGGTCCATGCCTGTAATCCCAGACACTTGGGATGCTGAGGCAAGAGGATTGCCTGAGCCCAGGATTTTAAGGTTGCTATGAGGTGTGAAGAGACCACGGCACTCTACTCAGGGTGACAGAGTGAGACTCTGTCCCAAAAAAAGGAAAGGAAAAAGTAGCTTGGATTCATTCTACTTCTAAAAAATTTATGTGCATCCTTATTTTGAATGATTATTAATATCATTCTAGAATATTTAACATCAGACATGCACTATAAGAAAACTTGAGAGGCTGAAAACGAAATGTTAGAGATTAAGTAATCTATTTAGTACATTATTTCTTTCCTGACTTTCCCTTCATTTTTCAGGTTTATGACATTTTGTCTTCGTGTAAATATTATTTCAAGCCAACAAGTATTATAAGAATAAGTTATTAGTATGTGTGGGCAAAGAACCAAGGAAATGAAATTCTACTTTATCAGTTTCAGAGACCATAACACTTAAGCTTTTCACGAACAGTATATTTGGATGAAAAGATGTTCTTTGTCATGAAAGCACCTACATTTAGCTATGGACAAAACTTTCCTGGAAGGAAACAGAGATTTTTTTTTTTTAATTATTTTGGGAAAGTGTACTGAGGCATTTCTCTAAAAATAAAATAGCATTTCATCAGAACTGGTCATTTTTAAGCTACATATGACAAATGATCACAGATGCTCACTCATAAAAATCTAAAAGGAACTGAATGTTGTTCTCTTCTGAAATGGCTAAGTATCTTTCTTTTTAAACTATATTTTGAAATGAAAACAAACTTTATCACTTTGATTGAAGAAAATTCAGGAAGCCTTATGGTCCCACCCAAAGTTCCTGCATGTAAAATGTCGTCATGGGGAAGAAGGTTCAAGGTGCTTTTAATAACAGAACTTTTATGTTTATGCCCATTAACAATAGTACTTCCTGTTTTGACCTCTGTACTGAAACTATCAAGAAAGTAAAATTATGGCCATCTCCTTTTTTCACAGTGAAGAGCATTTATATTCTGTGTGTAGAGATTTATATCCCTGTGTGTAGAGTTCAAAACAAGTAGTACAAGCTACTACTCAATTGTCCTAAGATTCAAATAAATCAACCTATGGTCTCCCAACAAAGGTTGGAATGGTCAATAATATATGATTACTGAGTCATGAGTCTGGTGTCAAAGTCAATAGAATAAGGCCCGGCATGGGGGCTCACCCCTGTAATCCTAACACTCTGGGAGACCAAGGCAGGTGCATTGCCTGAGCTTACAGGTTCAAGACCAGCCTGAGTAAGAGTGAGACCCCATCTCTCACTCTTGAGGCTGAGACGAGAGAATTGCTTAAGCCCAGGAGTTTGAGGTTGCTGTGAGCTATGACACCACAGCACTCTACCAAGGGCAACAAAATGAAACTCTGTCTCAAGGGAAAAAAAAAGACTCAATAGCTTAGGCAATCTGGGCATGGTGGCTCACACTTGTAATCCTAGCACTATGGGATGCTAGAGCAGGAGAGTTGCTTGAGATCAGGAATTTGACATCAGTCTGTGCAGCATAGTGAGACTCCCTCATGTCTACAAAAAGTACTAAAAAATTACTCTGGCATGGTGGTGCCACATACCTGTAGTCCCAGTTACCTTAGAGGCTGAAGCAGGAGGATCACTTGACCCCAGGAGTTTGAGGTTGTAGTGAGCTATGATGACCACAACACTCTGACACTGGTGACAGAGTGAGACTGTTTCAAAAAGAAAAAGAGAGAAAGAGAAAAAGGAAGAAAGAGAAATACAGAAAGGAGGAGAGAATGGAGGAAAAAAAAGAAAAATTAGAGTAGAACAAGAAGACCATCATTTCAAAGTGAGAAAGAAGCTATTTACTAGATTCATTCACAGTACCTGTTGCTTCTCACAATCAGAAAAATAAATTTTTGAGGCAAATTTAATACCATTTAGTATAAGGTGACCAGATTTTAACATTGGTAAAGAGGGACACCATTGAGGGGGGAGGGGAGGGCGGGGCCTGACAACAATGCAAACTTTGATAAGCAGCTCTCGATAATCAGTTCTCAACAATTATTTGTTATTATTAAAGTTTAAAATTATAAAATTAACAAAAATAATATAAAAAGCATATCCTGGCGAAATAGCCACATGGCAGCCAAAAACTGTATATTCCCTTCCTGTTCTCTGGTGTTCCCTAGC
>CAUYQV010064708.1:0-31855 GCA_963574575.1 Galagoides demidoff
TAATTAAACTGAAAGCTTCTGTACAGCTAAGGAGACAACAATCAAAGCAAAACAGACAACCTACACAATGGGAAAGGATATTTGCATATTTTGAATCAGACAAAAGCTTGATAACTAGGATCTGTAGAAAACTCAAATTAATCCACATGAAAAAAGCCAACAATCCCATATATCAATGGGCAAGAGACATGAATACAACCTTCTCTAAAGAAAACAGATGAATGGCTAACAACCGTAAGAAAAAAATGCTCATCATCCCTAATTATTAGACAAATGCAAATCAAAACCACCCTGGGATACCATTTAACCCCAGCAAGAACGGTCCACATCACAAAATCTCAAAACTGCAGATGCTGGCATGGATGTGGAGAGAAGGAACACTTTTACACTGCTGGTGGGACTGCAAACTAATACAACCTTTCTGGAAGGAAGTAGGGAGAACCCTCAAAGAACTCAAAGTAGACCACCCATTTGATCCTGCAATCCCGTTACTGGGCATCTACCCAGAAGGAAAAAAATCCTTTTATTGTAAGGACACTTGCACTAGACTGTTTATTGCAGCTCAATTTACAATTGCCAAAATGTGGAAACAGCCTAAATACCCACCAACCCAGGAATGGATTAACAAGCTGTGGTGTATGTACACTATGGAATACTTTAGTCATTAAAAAAAAATGGAGACTTTACAGCCTTTGTATTAACTTGGATGGAAGTGGAACACATTACTCTTAGTAAAGCATCACAATAATGGAGAAGCATGAATCCTATGTACTCAATTTTGATATGAGACAATTAATGACAATACTGACATGGTGGGGGTGGGGTAGGGGAGAGCAAAGAGAGAAGGAAGGAGGGAAGGGTGGGGGAAAGGAAGAGCAGAGAGAGGGAAGGAGGGAGGGGAGTAGGGTCTTAGTGTGTGCCACACCTTTTGGGGCAAGACACGATTGTAAGAAGGACTTTACCTAACAAATGTAATCAGTGTAAATAAATAAAAAAAAGAAAGAAAGAAAGAAAGAAAACATTAGCTTTAAGCAAAGTCCCATAAGGACTATATAACATATTTTTTGAAATGTTGTTATTGTAAAAGGATATTTAAGTAATAACAAGGCAGCCCTTTTTTTTTTTTTTTTTTTTGAAGACCTTGCTCTATCACCAAGCTAGAGTGCAGGGTGTAATCACAGCTCACTGAACCTTAAACTCCTGGCCTCCTGGCACCCTCCTGCCTGCCTCTATTGGGATTACAGGCATGATGAGCCACCCACCCAGCCTCTACTATCTTAATTCAACTTATTTTTCCATATTCCCCTTTCAGATACTAGCTTTAAAAAAACACACATAGAGAAATTTCAGAGGAGTAAAAAAATAAATAAAAAATGCTCCAATAGCCAGGACCTGAAGTGTGCAGATATTGTCTTTGAAAAATGACAATTTTACCAATAAATATGAAAATGAGCACATAAAAGAGATCATGAGGGATTACACACATAAAACTGGTCTAAATCCTCATGACCAAAGTGCTTAGGCTACCTTCTCCAGATATGTAGGTATAAAACAGAAGCACAGGCCAGGTAGCCAAGTCCTTATCACTGCTTTGTCTCACTAGCCACAGCACCTCTGCTGAACAGAGAACACATCATAAAAAACCAAGAGAGAAGCTGACAAAACTCCATAAAGTTCATGTGGAAGGAATTTTCAGGAAAGTATATTTGTATTAAAAAAAAGAGAAATAAAGCCAGACATGGTGGCTCCATGCCTGTAATCCTAGTACTTTGGGAGGCTGAGGTAAGAGAACGTCAAGAAGTCACAAATTTGAGAAACAACCTGGGCAACATAACAAGACCCTGTCTCCAAAAAAGCAAAACAAAACAAAACCAGCCTGATGGTGGCACATGCCACTTGGGAGGCTGAGGTGGGATAATCACTTGAGCACAGGAGTTGAAAACTATAGTGAACTGTGACAGCACTACTGCTATACTGCAGCCCAAATGACATGACCTTGTCTCAAAATTAAAAAAAAAGAAGACAAAAGAGGAAAAATATATCTATTTGCTTCTCCATAAGTAAAATACCTCTGGAAGGACACACAGAAACTGATGCTACTGGTTGCAACAAGGGCAGGAAAGTTTCTTGGCTTTTAAAAAGGAAATTCCTAAGAAAAGGAAAGATAGCTAAAAGTTGCCATATTTCCATCATTTTCTCTGAATGAGAAGAGAATTTACTGTTTCTTCCCATTACACAGGTTAAAGAAGTCCAAGGGGAGAGAAAGGCAAACAAAACTTCCTTCCAGGAAATATGTTTCAAGTGGAGCATACAGGAAAGCCAACACAGAAAGGTAAAAGTGATGGAGGTAGGTAAAGAGATTCTAATTTCACCAGGTGTGGTAGCTCACATCTGTAATCCCAGTACTTGGGAGGCCAAGGCAGGTAGGATGCCTGAGTTCACAGGTTCAACACCAGCCTGAGCCAGAGTGAGACCCCATCTCTAAAAATATAGCTGGATATTGTCATGGGTGCCTGTAGTCCCAGCTACTTGGGAGACTGAGGCAAAAGAATCACCTGAGCCCAAGAGTTTGAGATTACTGGGAGCTAAGACGCCACAGCATCCTACCAAGGGTGACCACGTGAGACTCTGTCTCAAAAAAAAAAAAAAATTCTAATCTGTCTTGGAACCATCCTGAATTTAAAATAAAAAAGGGAACTGGCGAGGTAACAATTGAGATAATAGGCCATTTGTTTAACACAATTCAAAAGCAATTACCTCTCCTACCCAGAAAAAGTCATAAACAGATGTGGGGACATACGGCATGAGTGCACATAGTGCAATGTATTTAACCAGAATTTTACTAATATCATGTATGTTTTTCCTATATTTTTGGTTATTGTAAACATGCTTATATGTGTATTTGTACACATATGCAAATTATGCTTGGGGGGGGGGGGATGTGGTGATTCCAATGCACAGCCCTGATATCTCCTAGGCTTCCTTTAATTACAGTCAAAGTTCTGAATTTCCCTCCTCTTCCAAAAGGTAACTTATTTTAAAGATGATTTATTCTCCAGTGTTCTAAGTCTTACTGACTGCTTCGCCTGCCACTTCAGAATATTTCTTCCCTCTCTGGAACTCTGGTCCTGAGAATGCCTCAACACCCAGTTCCCAGCTTCCTTTTCCTTCCCCTTTTAATTCTTTTACCATCAGTTAGTGAATATTGAGGGGAGCAAAGATAAATGTATCATATCAGTAGTTAACATGAAGTCCTATGTGCTAATTTTTTAATTCCTAATTTCAAAACTGATATTACATGTAAGATTGAACTATAGTTAGTTATTTTCCCTATTTCAAAGAATTTGGAAGTTTCCCTTCTTTCTTATATTCTGAAAAAGCCCAACAGAAGTAGTAGTAACTACCTATTCACAGTAGATCTTAAAGAATTCAGTTATGAAATTCTAGGCTAGCAATCTAGGGTGGGTGACTACCCTTCTTTGTAACACTTTTTTTTTTTTGGCCGGGGCTGTTTTGAACCTGCCACCTCCAGCATATGGGGCCAGTGCCCTACTCCTTTGAGCCACAGGAGCTACCCCACAGATTCTTTGCTGGACTTAATTTTGATAACTTATGTTTTTCCTAGCAAATTATTCATTTATTTGGTTATTCTAATTTATTTGCAGAATTATGCAAAAATTTTCCTTATAATAGTTTAAATTCTTCTCTATGTGGTATTCCCCCCCTTCTCACATTTTTTCTTTCTTCCCCTTTTCTTCCTGATTAACAACTAGCAGTTTTTCTAGTTTTACTGCCTCCCTTCCAAAGTTTTTTTAATCTATTATTTCTATTGTTTTTCAAATTCATTAATCTCTGCCCTTAACTTTATTAATTCCTTACACTACCATTTATTTCTGAGATTCATTTTTTCCCTTTTCTAGTTTCTTAGTTTAATATTTAATACATTCATTGCCATTATTTTTAATAAGTTTAACACTGCAAATTTCCTGGAGCACCAAAAAGCAGTATTATATATATTCTCATACAAAGTTTATTAGTGTTAATTTCTATATATACTGTGATTTTCATTTGTGTTTTCTCTTTTACAAGAATTCCATATGTTTTAAGCTCCACATTTTTGTGGGTTCTGTTTCATTCTATGTTTATTGCTCTATATTCAGAAATTACAGGCTGGAAAGATCTGTTGGCCAAATTTATTAATCTTATTAACAAGGACTACTACTACTTATAGTTATACAAGTATACATAGACCAACTCTGAGGAAATTCATTTACCTTGTAGTCATTATAGACTAGAATACTTACTGCATGGGCTAAGAAAAAGAAGTTAGAAAAGTCTTCTCTATCATTCTCATATTTCTATTAACTTAGCTCAGATTTTTACCTGTTACGTATTTTGGGGTTTGGGTTATCATTTCTATCACTGAAAAGATGAAATTGAATCCCTACTTCCTGGTAGTTTAAAGAATATAAAAATTTGAGGACAAAACAGAGTAGTATCTTTATGATCCCAGGTAGGAAGTAATGTTTTAGAGAAGTCACAAAAGTACAAACCATATAAGATTTCAAAATTCGGTGGCATTAAAATTAGGAACCTCTGCTATTTATCCAAAGACAACATCAAGAGAGTGAAAGAGGCTGGGCGAGGTAGCCACCTGTAATCTCACCATGGTGGGGGGCTGAGGGAAGGAAGATGGCTTGAGCCCAGGAGTTTAAGACCAGCCTGGACAACATAGTGAGACTATCCCCCATCTGTATAAAAAATTTAAAGTAGTAATTAGCCAGGCATGGTGGCATATACCTGCAGTCCTAGCTACCTGGGAGGCTGAGATGGGAGAATCACTTGAGCCTAGGAGTTCAAGGCTACAGTGAATTACGATGGCACCATGGCACTCCAGGCTGGGTGACCAAGCAAGAACCCATCTTGAATAGGAAAAAATAAGTGAAAAGATAAACCATCAAATAGACAAGATGTGCCACATGTGATAGAATCCAGAATATATAGTAATGTCCTAAAATTATTAAGGAAAAAAATCCACTAGAAACTGAAGACTTAAACAAGCACATCACAGAAGACATAAAAGCAAATAGAAATATAAAAAGAAGCGATACCTCACGGGTAATCAGTGAAATGTTACATTAAAACCACAGTAAGATTATCATTTTTATGTTCAGCAGATTGATGGCAAGAAGTTAAAAATTAGAGATGATTAAATTCTGATGAGGATATAGTATTTGCATACCCTCTTATATGCTACTGGTAGAAATAAAATTTAGCCTAACTGCTTTGAAAACAAATGGCCTTCTCCAATGAATGAGGATGTGCATATCCTGAGATCTAAGAATTCCCCTACTAAGGCCAAGCACAGTGGCTCATGCCTGTAATCCTAGCACTCTGGGAGGCAGGGACTAAAGGATCACTAAAGCCCAGGAGTTCAAGACAAACTTCAGCAAGACTGAGACCCTGTCTCTACTAAAAAATAATAATAATAATAGAAAAATTAGTTAGGTGTCACAATGCACGCCTATAATCCCAACTACTCGGGAGGATGAAGCAAGAGAATCACTTATGCCCAAGAGTTTGAGGTTACTGGGACCTATGATGCCACAGCGCTCAACCCAAGGTGACAGAGTAAGACTCTGTCTCAAAAAATAAAAAAGCAAGAACTCCACTACGGAGTATATATGTTAAGAAACTCTTCACAGGCACACCAGGACACATACAGAATAATTCACAGAGCCGTGCTCGTAATACAAATAGCTGTAAGCAAGGAATCCAAATGCCCCTGAACTAGAGAGTGAATAAATACATGGTGGCATATTCACAGATGGGATAGTATATAATCCTGAAAATGGACACACTGGCAAAAGTGAATTACAACTAAATACATCAACACAAAACAGAATTTGGGCAAAAGAAAGCAAAAGCAAATAGGAAAAGAATAAATATAGTATGATTCCATTTATATAATGTTTCAAACATTATATTGATGACCCATATGTGGTAAAGTTATAAAGGCAAGCATGAAAATAAGAACAATCCTTCTTAATGGTTATCTGGTAGGTGGGAAATGAGGAAAGGGAATCAGACCGGGGAGGAGTACAACATGGAACTGATTTTGAGGTACTGCTGAAGAACTAGTTCTTGAACCAAATGGTAGGTATATAGTTGTTCACTTTATATGTATGTATACTCTAAACATGGAATATTCTTTTGTATGTAGTATTTAATAAAAATTAATAATTCACTCTTAAGATGTGCTTAGATTTAGCTGATTATTATAATGAAGCAGATTTTTTAAAAATTTTAAATAAGGCTGGGTGCAGTGGGCTCACACCTATAATCCTAGCACTCTGGGAAGGAGAGGCAGGGGGATCACTTGAACTCTGGAGTTCGAGACCAGCCTGGGCAAAAGTGAGACCCTGTCTCTACTAAAAACAGAAAAATTAGCCCAGCGTGGAGGCCTATGCCTGTAGTCCCAGCTACTCAGAAGTCTGAGGTTGCAGTGAGCTAAGATGACACCACTGTGCTCTACCCAAAGAGCAAGACACTGACTGTCTCAAATAAATAAATAAATAAAATCACATAACATCACATCCTACAAATCAGTACACAAAGTTGCTGACTTCATGCTAAGGGCAACTTTTCCCCCAAAGTGTCAGAATAAGAGCCCCTAGCACAATAAGATTCTTACTCCTGTTAATTTTTCTTTATGTATTCATGCCCACCTCTTTCACTTGGCAGTATAATGCTGTAGATAAAATTTTACAATCGGTAGCTTCTGTGGGTAATTTACAATCACTGTATTAAAGGCTTGCAGCATTAGGAAGGTTGAGAACCACCGCTTTAGATCCTTCAAGGCCTAGGTAAAATTCTACTGCACACAACATGGGTTGGCCCAAAGTCAATAGCACTCAATCTGACTCATTAGAGACATTGCAAAGCTTGGTGCAGAAGGAAATGGATGCTTCTTAAATGAATTACTAAGCGGATGCCCCTACTTCTCATTTGGAATCGACACGTTCTTTGCAAAACTATCTCTTCACCCTATGCTTTAAAATATAAGTTTTAGGCTCGGCACCTGTGGCTCAATCGGCTAAGGCGCCAGCCACGTACACCTAAGGTGGCGGGTTCCAATCCCTAGCCCGGGCCCGCCAAACAACAATGATGGGTGCAACCAAAAAATGGCCGAGTGTTGTGGCGGGCGCCTGTGGTCCCAGCTACTTGGGAGGCAGAGGCAGGAGACTCGCTTGAGCCCAGGAGTTGGAGGTTGCTATGAGCTATGATGCCATGGCACTCTACCCTGGGGGATGGCTTGAGGCTCCGTCTCAAAAAAAATAAAATAAAATAAAATAAAATAAAATAAAATAAAATATAAGTTTTATTATCATTCAGGTTAGTGAGGCTAACACAGTTTAAACCAGTCATGGGATGCTAGATTATCTATGAACTGAACAGGAAACAATCTGTGTAGTTGAAGACGCTTCTTGCTGCCCATAGAAAAACATATCAGGTATGGTAGAGCAGACTACTTACTTAAAATGGGTAGACTCCTGGTCTGGCTATTTGATTTTAATTGGTTCAGTTCATGGAGACCCTACCTAAGGAGCATACTCCAAACTCTCGGTGTTATCCTTCTAATGGTCATAACAGTCTCATAATGGTCTCTTTCTGGCTAGAACAATAAAAATTGAAAAGAAATGCATGATAAAGAGAACACCCTAACCCATAACAGGCATGCTGAGACCAGAAATCCAAAGTGATGGTAACAGAGTAGTGCTAATGCCCTAGGTTTCAGTTACACTCACCCAGTTCAGAGCCTGATCAAAATGGGAGGATCATTAAATAAAAAGGATAGGCCCTCTGCATTTGCCCCCAAAAGAACAGATTACAGACCAAAATGAAGTCACTCATGCTAAAGTTCCACATCCTCAATTCTAAAATTTTTTTTTTTCCTTGTTTTCCTGAGCAGAGGGCAGTGGCATCGGAGCTCACTGTAACCTCAGACTCCAGCTGCGGGCATCCTGCTGCCTCAGCCTCTGAAGCCGCCGGGATTACAGGTGCTGGCCGCAGCACCCGGCTGGGTTTTTCCATTTTTTTAATGAGTTGGGGTCTCACTTTCACTCAGGCGAGTCTCGAACTCCTGAGCTTGAGCAATCCTCCCTCCTCAGCCTCCCACAGTGCTGGGATTACAGGCATGAGCCACCGCGCCTGGCCTCAATTCTAAAATAAGTTGTTATCTGACCTTCGAAGAAAACAGCAGAAAAATAACAGCCAATTTCCCAAACAGACAAGTTCCTTCCGCTTTAATGCTCATACATAGAAAAGCAGCTGAAAGTAACTTGATATTAATCAGGTTATTTTTCTACTGTTATGATTCCCTTCCATTGCCATACAAAAGATAACTTTAAAAGTACTAATAAATTCTGTTTTTTGCTTCTACTTTTTTCAGCCCTTCTCTGTCTCTAAAGCCAAACTTTTCTGCTCAGCTCAATGGAACATTTATTTTATTTTATGGAATGAACTATTATTTGAGGAGGGAAGAAAAGGATGGAGGGAAGTGGGGAGGGAAAGTCAGCAAGCTGACTGTGGTGGGTAAGTAAGATTTCATCAGTATTCTATAGATAATGCTTTAAATAAACATCTGGCAACCTACTGATATTTTGCATATTTGTATATTTTTCTTCAGTGAACCTGATTAACTTTTAAAAACACAGGGATTTCTTTTCTGTCTTATTTTAAAAATCTGATTTTAAAATGGCAGATGAATCTTACTCAAAAAATGCCTTACTGGCCAGGTGTAGTGGCTCACACCTATAACTCCAGCACTTTAGGAGGCTGAGGCGGGAGGATCACTTGCAGCCAGGAGTTCAAGACCAGCCTGGGCAACAGCAAGACCTGGTGTCTACAAAAACTAAAAAGTAATAATCATAATAAAGAAACATTAGTTCATCATGGTGATGTGGACCAACACTTCCAGCTACTCGGAAAACAGAGGTAGGGTAATCGCTTCAGCCCAAGAGCTGGAGGGTGCAGCAGGGAGCTATGATGATACTACGGCACTCTAGCCCAGGTAACAGAGTAAGACTCTGTCTCCCAAACGAGAAAAAAAAAAAAGGCAGCTTTATTACTGGGTCAGGATTACCAATTTTCTTTCTCTCTCTCTTCCCTGCCCCTAGGGGAGGTTTTGTTTTGGGGGTTTTAAGCTTCCATTACCAAGGCTGGAGTGCAATAGCATCATCGTATCTCACTGTAGCCTCAAACTCCTGAGCTCATGGGATTCTCCTAAGTAAGCCTCCAGAGCAGCTGAGATTACAAGCACATGATACCAGGCCTAGCTATTATTTAAATTTTTTGTAGAGACAGGAATTCACTATGCTGCCTAGGTTAATACTCTTGGCCTCAAGTGATCCTTTCATCTTTGCTGGCATTATAGACGTGAGCCACCATACATGGTCAGCAGCATTAACTTAGAAGGATGGATTCTCCATCATAGGATCTTGTTCTAGCCGTGTTGAATATCTTAACTAGATAAAGATATCCATATCCAATTTAGATAGCACCAAACGAGAAGTGACAAAAGATTCATTATTTAGACTGAAATTATGGCAGAAAAGCAATTAAATAAATTTTAGCAGAGATTAAATAAATTCAGGTAAGGGGAAGAGGAGAATCAATTCTAAGGATGGAATAAACTAGGCTCCTGTTGAGGACAACTCCTATGGGTACCCAAAGAGGCTAAGAATATTTACTCCACAGAAGGGAAAATCAAGAAGACTCAAAATAGCCATCTCTAAGAGCTGGCTATGTGTGAAGCAGTAGACTTTAACCTCCATAGCACTACATGGCAAAATAAAGAACAGTGTTGGAGAAGTTATAGACGGATGCTATTCAAAAGGAAAAGGAAAAAACTCTAATAACAAAGTTGCTGAATACTGGAACAAGATACTGTGGGAAGGAATATACTTCTACCACTGAATATACTTAAGCCTGGCTAATCAGATATCCTAAATACCTTTTTTAAAAAAAACAATTATTTCATTACATGTTACAAGTTTCTTATTTTTAATTTAAGGAAATGCTAGTACTGTTTAAATTGGTTGTAGCACAGTATGGTGACAACTGAGATCAGGGGTCCTCAAAACTTTTTAAACAGGGGGCCAGTTCACTGTCCCTCAGACCGCTGGAGGGCCAGACTGTGGGCCCCGGCACAAGTCAGCTGCTAAGCAGGACAGGCAATGGCGGCAAAAACACTTGGCGGGCCGGATAAACATCCACAGCGGTCCACATGTGGCCTGCAGGCCATAGTTTGAGGACGCCTGACTGAGATTCTGCTAAGGAGAAAATTCAGTGCCTCAGCAGCCTGCAGCTGCTATGTATAATCCTCCCATCAACACTAAGGAAAACTCACATTTAAGCACTGTTAAGGAGCTCTGCAAGGGTCTTTCCTCTCCTTTTCACTGGGAAACTTGAAAACTCTTTAGATCAGCTGTTCTCAACCTGTAGGTTGCGACCCACAGGAACTGTATTAAAGGGTTGTGACATTAAGAAGGCTGAAAACTACTGCTTTAGATCCTTCAAGGCCTGGGTAAAATTCTACTGCACACAACATGGGTTAGCCCAAAGTCAATAGCACTCAATCTGACTCATTAGAGACATTGCAAAGCTTGGTGCAGAAGGAAATGGATGCTTCTTAAATGACTTACTAAGAGGATGTCCCTACTTCTCATTTGGAATTGATGCCTTCTTTGCAATACTATCTCTTCACCCTGTGTTTTAAAATATAAGTTTTATTATCATTCAGGTATAGTGAGGCTAACATATCATGAGATGATTGCCACTGAAATAATAGCTTGTTACTCACAGTTCCTAAGAGAAGACCTGCCACACTATACAGGGCCACACAGAGAAGCACCAATGTGGGTTAGGGGCAGAAGGAGGGGAAAACACAGGCAAAGCCTCTATCATGAGTTCCATGGGAAAGTCATGGCACGATAAGGAGGCTTAGGATTGACTTGCTTAAATAATTTCAGTAAGCTCTAGAGCAGTGATTTCCAGTATACTGCAGCACACTGATGTACTGTGAGAGGATCTTAGGTATTCCACTAAAATTTTTAAAGATCATTAATTATTTTCAAAAGCAGTTTAAAGCACAGTAAGTATATTCTTTTTTGTACTCTGTTTTTTGATCAACATAATTCAAGTGTACTGTGCATGTTAACTATAGGTTCAAGTGTGCTGTGAGATAAAAATGGTTGAAAACACTACTTTACAGGTGTTGTCTCTAGTTGTCTGGTACCTGATCCCGGGGGTAAGGAGGGCAGAGAAATTCCTGGAATTTAAGAACCAGATAGAGAAGGTCATTTGCAGTAGGACACTAAATTTGCTGTTTTGAATCTGAAAGTCATTCTCACAGGGGAATAGTCTGTTATCTCTTAAGAATTAGCTCACCCTGAGAGGACCAGGAAGGCCTCAGATGGCCAGAACATCAAGACTTATTAGAAAATAAGAAAATACAGTTATACACCCTGCTTTATTTTTCTTCATTGCACTGACATGATGTATTTGTTCATTATTGTTCCCTACCAATATGTCAATTACATGAAAGCAGAACTTAATTTGATTCAATATTGATCTACAGCGCATAGAACAGTGCCTGACCCACAGCAGGTATCTGAAGTCAAATCCTGTATAAGTGTAAAAACATGGGAGGCACAATCTAGTAACTACGGATTCCTATGTTAATATGCAATAATGATCCTAGCAGCACACTGCTTGCTATACATTCTCTACCATCTGAACTATAACTATGAAAAACATGTTATTTTTAGGGGGTCACTGACACTAAGCTCAAATATACCTCATAGGATGTCCAACCAAGTATCCTTCACTTATGACTTAGGGGACCTTGAGCAGGTTACTCATTCTTCTTGGCTCCCTTTCCTTAAGAATAGAATTCACCTCATGAAGTAGTAATGATTAAATGAGTTAATACAGGTAAAACTCTTATAACAGTGCTCGACATATGCTAAATGCATAAATATTAGCAGTTACTTTCAGAAGTAATTTCCAATTTCCTATAATTAAGACCTACAAAAGAGACCTAGCCAGAATCTACCATTCAGTTCTTAAACTTCACTTATTTCCTGTGTGTGTGTTTGGAGGCAGGGGTGGGGGCTGGCTGGCAAGAGATTTAAACAAACAAAACACATTCTCCACATCCCCAAACCCAAGCAAACAAGAAAACTATTTAGCAATAATAATAGTAAATGCAGAGTCCTGCCCAGTGCCAGGTTTTTTTTTAACCTCTTGTAAGTACTTTTATTTATTTTATCTGGATTTTGTTGTTGTTGTTGCTTTTAAAGACAGGGTCTCACTCTGTTACCCAGGCTAGAGTACAGTGGCATAATCATAGCTCTCTGTAGCCTCCAACTCCTCAGCTGAAGTGGTCCTTTCACCTCAGCCTCCCCCAGTAGCTGGGATTCCAGGGGACCATCACCAGCCTCACACCAGCTAAGCTATTTTTTTTTTTTTAATTGCTATAGAGACAGAGTCTTGCCATGTTACCCTGGGCGGTCATGAACTCCTGGCCTCAAGTAATCTTTCCAACCAAGGTGTGAGCCACCACTCTTAAGTGCTTTAACATGTTAACTCGTTTATTTCTCGCTATAATCCTTACAAGTTACTAATATAATTTCCATTTTACACATGGGAAAACTAAGACACAGGAAAGTTCAGTGATTCATCACACAGCTAGGCAGGGTTGAAACTTCTATTTGAATCCATGCAGTCTAGCGTCACCATGCTCTTCACCATTACTACCACTTCCTTCTTTATATTAACAGTCAGTCTACATTCAGGACTGAAAAACATTAGTAACTGTAGTTAGGTTATACTTGGTATACTGGCATGTCTTAAATTCTAGTATTTCTAAACAGGAACCATGCTTCCTTCTTTTTTTTTTTTTTTTTTGAGACAGGGTCTCACTATGTGCCCCTCAGTAGACTGCCGTGGCATCACACTCACAGCAACCTCAAACTCTTGGGCTTAAGCGATTCTCTTGCCTCAGCCTCCCAAGTAGCTCAGACTATAGGTGCCCACCACAATGTACGGCTATTTTGTTGTTGTTGTTGTTGTCATTGTTGTTTAGCAGCCCGGGCAGATTCGAACCCGCCAGCCCCAGGGTATGTGGTCGGACCCTAACCACTGAGCCACGGGCGCTGAGCCCATGCTTGCTTTTAATGACAGATTCAGATTTAATAAAACAAAGCCCATCAAGATGACCTGATACAAAAGGAAATTGAAACTAAAAATTACTTTATAGGATCAGGAAGATGACTAATATTTTTGTTATTCTTGTTGTTTACCAATGTAGGTACACATTACAGAGTTCTTTAAAAGTTTACCTCAAAGATACTTATGAAGAAAATAATATACTAGAAATAGCAGCTAGAAGTCAAAAAATATTATCTGGGTACAGTGGTTAAGGAGGGAGACTAGCCCAGTCTGGCCTGGGCAACAACAGTCTGCAAATATGCAATCAACTCAGGTTTACCATTTATGAACATTTAATAAAAGTACATATCCCAATGTGCAAACCTAAATACTGTTAAATTGACACTATTTTAACAAATGTGTTCAAATTAGCCAGTCCACCTTTTATGGTAGCAGCAGTAAAAGCAGACTGCACGTTACTGATGACAGAATGTTCCTTAAAGCGAATGTTAGCTTCTATAGCTTTAAGGCTTTATATCACTATCTAAAGAAAAGTGTTCCTGATGCCAAGTATGACATAAAACAATTGTGAATGATGCTTAAAAAAAAAAAAAAAAAGGCTACAAAAATGACTATTCCAAATGAAGTTGCCAAAGTTGCCTGTTCTCTGTACCTTGTTGCCATTTTTCCATGGAAAAAGAACTCAGTAAAAAAGAATCTGTAAGAAATGTACATGGAATGCTTCCAATTTACATCGTAAGAACAGGAACTTACACAGTTTTAAACAATGCTTTATTAACTGAAAATAATATACTTATCAAGTTATTTATCTTGGATAGATCTGGCTTTAGGATAAGTCTATGGGCGGTTCATTCTTGAACTATACCACAAATCTTAAAGTTTTAGCTATTAGGTGATTATAAACCAAAATTAATGCTGATACAAATATGCAGAATCACACTATCAGGCTAACCAGACAATCTACGATGTACTAAATTGGTAATGATGAGACAAATAGCAATTTCTCATAATAATAAGAATAGTAGCAATTAAAAACGACAAACAAAAATAATGGAAAAAACAAAGCAAGCAAGCAAAAAAGAAGAGGAAATTACAGCCACCTTGACACAATACAAGGATGAAATTTTTCCTGGAAAACAGCTAGAATTCCAATTATATCCAGGTACATATAAATGATGTTAGATTTGTAACATCACTGAATACTGAATTAGAGTCCTCAATGACATTCTTTATATGTTTGTTTTAGTTCTGAATAAATTTTAGTAACACTTAACTTATTTATTAGTATGAGTCCTTAGATATAGGAAGAAATGAAAGTTTAAGGAAATGGGTAAAATTTACTCTTCAGAGCAAAGGACTGAAATTTTTATATCTGCTCAGGGACTCAAGGTCTAATACAGGCTGCAGATCATAAAGAATGATCTTGTTTAAATACATTTTTAGTGCAAGATAAACTCTACCTCCCTCCTCACTTCCCACACATAAAACAAGAACAAAGCTTCAAGATTATCAGGACATACTCCTGTGATCCTAGCACTTTGGGAGGCCAAGGCAGGTGGATGCCTGAGCTCAGTAGTTCAAGACCATCCTGAGCAAGAGTGAGACCCCATCTCTAAAATAAAGTAGCCAGGCGTTGTGGCGAGTGCCTGTAGTCCTGCTACTGGGGAGGCTGAGGCAACAGGATCACTTGAGCCCCAAGAGTGTTTTGTTTTGAGACAGGGTCTCACTATGTCACCCTCGGTAGAATGCTGTGGCATCACAGATCACAGCAACCTCGAACTCTTGGGCTTAAGTGATTCTCTTGCCTCAGCCTCCAAAATAGCTGGGACTACAGGCACCCACCACATGCCCAGCTATCTTTTTTGTTGTTGTTGCAGGTGTCATTGTTATTTACGTGGCCTGGGCCAAGTTCGAACCCACCAGCCTCAGTGCAAGTGGCCGGTGCTGTAACCACTGTGCTACAGGCGCTGAGAGGAGCCCCAAGAGTTTGAGGTTGCTGTGAGCAATGACGCCATAGCACTCTCCCAAGGGTGACAAAGTGAGACTATTTCAAAAAAATTATTAGGACATAAATAACCATTAGGAATATATTAGTAATGTATATAGAGAATTATGCTTATCAGAATATCTTACAACTGTACAGTGTACAAAGCTCTTTTATACGCACTCACATCCATCATGAGAAGATGAAATATTCTCCATTCTAAAGACAAAAAACCCAAGCTCCAGAAAAGTTAAGTGTTTTCCTCAAGGTCAAATTAGACATTCAGCTATGTGGCAGGGCCAGGACTTAAATTTAGGACTTCCTGTTCCTAGTTCAGTCTCTGTGCTCCCTAACTACTATAGGCCAAAGTTAGAAATCAAATAAAATATGTAAAAAGGCTTTGCAGGTCAGGTACAGTGGCTCATGCCTGTAATCCTAGCACTCTGGGAGACTGAGGTAGGAGAACTGTTCAAGACCAGCCTGAGCAAGAATGAGACCCCACTCTATTAAAAATAGAAAATTAGCATCATGGTAGTATCTGTAATCCCAGCTACTAAGGAGGCTGAGGCAGGAGGATCCTGTGAGTCCAAAAGGTTGAGGTTGCCCTGAGCTATTATCACACCATTGCACTCTAGCTGGGGTGACAGAGGAAGACTCTGTCTCAAGGAAAAAAAAAAAAAAAGGCTTTGCAAAACTAAAAAGAACTAGAGGGATTTTATCTTGAAGATCATTAATCATTCATTGATACACCAATGAAATTACCTATGCCCAGGCCCTACCTAAGCAATTCAATCTCTACTCTGGTCCAGGCATTAGGAATTTCAAAATCTGCCCAGGACAGAGACCTTCTGATGTAAGTTACATGATACAAATAGCATTAAAGCTTTACAAACATGGTTTTTCACTTTCATTTGGTTTTACTTTTACATTTCCCTATTAAATAGTCATCACATCTTAATCAGACATGGCATGATAAGAGTTAAAAAAGCCAAAAGTGCTGACTTGAAAGATTTTAATATTAGCCACAAGGAAAGTATAGAAATCTGCACAATACCAATTACATGAAAATATTTTTATATTGTACTGTATTTTAAAACTCTATTCTAGTTAATATTTAGCATATTCAATTAAAACATACTCCTTTGTATAGTAATATGCCAATTAAAATTATAAAGTAAGTACAGCCTTTACTTTATGTATAACATTAAGAACATTTAAAAATCATGACCTTCAAGTAAAGATAACCAAATTACTTTGATAAAATACATTTAAGTTGTATTCATTTGAACAGGAACCTTTATAGCACTGAACATAATAAATAAATAAAAGTAACAACTAAGGTATTTAAGGGACAAATTAGATGGTAACTAGCACTGACAGTCATTTTTAAAATACTGGATATTACCCCAATCTTACCTTTTGTAGACTTGTTGGGTTCAATTGAGTTTTGTCAATTATTTTGATAGCAACCTAGAAAAAAATAATAAACATTTATGGATTTTAAAAATTTAGTAATTATGAAAAACATACACCATAAACAAACTTGAAAAACTTAGCTGGTTATAATAGGAAAGGTAACTTTATGAAACTGCACAACTGAAAGTAGAGGCTTCATAAAAATAAGGGTTATAACATTTTATATTTAAGTTACTTTCAGATAAGGGGGAAATTATCTCCTTCAAAGCAAAAGAAAGGGAAAGGGAAAAGAAAAGGGAAAGGAGAAAAGGAAAAACATACACAATGAAAACACTTCTAAAAAGATGTAACTTAGCAAATCTTTTCTTCATTATTTATTAACATTTTAATTTTTGTCAACTCTCTGACCCTAGGGAGGTAACTATAGCTTTTCTAAGTTTATATAGCCCAGAATATTCAACTTCCCAGGGCATACTGTGCAATGAGAACTTAATAAATAAACAAACAGATCAGTGCTCAATCTGGAAACTTTAAAAACATTTTATTTAGTTATAGAAGAAAAGGAGACTAATCTGTGGGCTAACCAAATAAAACAAGTACAGAAGCAACAAAGAGTGACGTGGCAGCCTTTGTTCAAAAAGGGGTGAGTATATCAGTATATAAGAATAAGCCACTAGGATACAGGAAGAAAGAACTAGAGCTTCTATTTATGTGCATTTTTTATATTAAAGGAATAAGAATCAGTTTTACTCTTATTTACTAAGTAGACCTACACGAACATTCTCTCCTGGTCAACTTCTTATTTGATGGATAAGAATGATTTCTATGGATTACAGGTATCCAGAATGAGGAGAGGACAGGAGTGATGAGGGAAGGAAATGTAAGTGGACAGAGGCTTTGCCATGACTAGGGAGCTTTTTTTTTTTGAGACAGAGCCTCCAGCTGTCCCCTGGGTAGAGTGCCATGGCATCACAGCTCACAGCAACCTCCAACTCCTGAGCTCAGGCGAGTCTCCTGCCTCAGCCTCCCAAGTAGCTGGGACCACAGGCACCCTCCACAACGCCCAGCTATTTTTTTGGTTGCAGCCATCATTGTTGTTTGGTGCGCCCAGGCTGGATTTGAACCTGCAACCTTAGGTGTATGTGGTTGTCACCTTAGCCACTTGAGCCACAGGTGCCCAGCTGACTAGGGAGTTTAAATCACTTCAGCTTTGAATCTGAGGGCCATGTCAGCAAGTGAACCTGTACAATAAGATCAGAGAGACAATGCTTCCTGCTGTGCATCCTGTAACACCCACGATAAGACACACCACTGCAGAAGGCATTTATAACCAAAATGGGAGAAGGGCTGGGAGATTCTCTGTCAGTGGTTCTCACACTTTTTGGTCTCCTTTACACTCTTAAAGACTAACAAACACCCCAAATGTGGATTATATTAGTATTTATTGTATTACAAAATAAAAACTGAGATATTACGAAAGTAAGCACTTAATTTATTTCAAATAACAATAAACTTATCACATGTTAACATTAAATAATTTAGCTATATGAAATTTTCATTTCTTGGCAGCACCCATAGCTCAGTGGGTAGGGCACCAGCCATATACACAAGGCTGGCAGGTTTGAACCCAGCCTGGCCAGCTAAAGCAGCAATGACAACTGCAACAAAAAAATAGCCGGGCGTTATGGCAGGCATCTGTAGTCCCAGGTACTTGGGAGGCTGAGGGAAGAGAATAGCTTAAGCCCAAAAGTTTGATGTTGCTGTGTGAGCTGTGACACCACGGCACTCTAACAAGGGTGACATAGTGAGACTCTGTCTCAACAAAAAAAAAAAAAGAAAAAATTTTCATTTCTGCTTCTGCATTCAATCTGCTGTGACCATCACACATCATGCCTCTGTAAAAATTCCACCCTACACTTGTAGAAGGGAGAATGAAAAAAGCAAATGTTTTAATAGTATTTTAAAAAGTTTTGACTTTACAGATCTTGAAAGATCTCAGAAAACCTCAAGGGGGTCCCATGCCATACTTTGAAAATAGCCACACGATATACATTAATACTTTGTTTTTAAAAAACTGCTTAACTTGGTCCAAAGCCTCTACCTGGCCTAGTTATTTATTCCCTATGAATCCATAACCTCCCCCAAGACCTACAGGAAAGGAAAAGCTGCAGGAAAGCATCCAGTGATTCTGAGCCCGGAGTGGAAGGACTAATACCAGGGGGAGGCTAATCAGATTGGGGAAGAAATGAAGAGTAAATGAATGTGTGTTCCAATGGGAAGTAAATAAGGAGAAGACAATAATGGCTGCTGAAATATGCGAACACTGACTACTTTGTGCATATCTCGATTGGAGAAAAGACACCTTACTCATCTTTATAGTCCTATACACACTACCTGGCACACAAGGTATACTCAATAAATGTTTGGTGAGTTGAACTGAGCCCACGAACACCATAATCAATACCCAGACATTTTATACATGGAGACAGCACTGTGAGGAAATGGGGCTTCTGGTGTTTTAACAGAATAATATGGTTTTTAAAAGTACATAAATCAAAGTCAAATGAATTAATTTCCTTTAAACTTTACTCCATAGGTATATGGTACATTTGGATCTACCAATTCCAATGAAACCTGTTAGATATACTGTTCTTTTCCGGCCCCCATCCGGTTTTCCTCTTCCTCCTCCTGGCCAATCTGTCAAACATGCTGCCATTCCAGTTCTTCCTTCAAATCTTCTGAGACTTGGTTTCTATTCTCATGACTGTACTCAATCACCAGTTTCTTCTAGTTCTGCTCCACACCCTCCTTCTATTCTAAAGATTCTCTTCTGATTCTGTTCTTACATATTTTCATCTTCAGGTACTGCTAATCAAACAGCATCTAAAGCAAAAACAGGAGCTCAAATCCAGTACAAGCTCCATAGCTGACCATCTCCTAGATTGATCACCTCCTTAAGTGGACCTAATTTTCATAGATAGGACATACACTACATGTACTTATCAGTACAGTAGGCCTAGTTCCTTATGTTGACCACCTCTGTATGTTGATCAATTTGTTACAGTCCCTTGGGTGGAACTTAAGAGGCTCTACCTACTATTTGGCTTAATAAAACTACAGAGAACAGTCACTTTATCAAAAGCAACCATATCCCCAAAGTGAAACATTTAAGAGGACATGTGCATATGCAGCAGTGAAGCCTGAGGGGAAAGTTCCCAATCCCCTCCTCCTCCCAGATCCCTGCTGGGAAGACCCAACCAAAATAACCCTGGCCCAGAGCTGGAGACTAGGGAGTTCAGACAAAGCTGAGACTCTGAGGTTACCAAAGGGGTGGCAACTGTGAGTACCACCGGTTGCTGTGCCTCAGAAAGTTACAGATTAGAAAAGACCACCCACTCATTCCTATGGTTGTGGAGCTGGGTGAAGAGGAACACAGCAAACACCAAGAGGATTCACTAGATGAGAGAGGAGTGCCACTGCCACCTACTGTGTAAAGTTCTGGGAAATCCCATTTATAATCCCCTGATGCCAGAAGCAAAGTGAAAAATTACAAAATAGAGAAAAGGACAGCTCATATACAAGAAGGGTTTCCCCCCAACAATCCTCAACCAAAAGGCCCGAAACCCACAGCACATACCCACTGAAGAAAAATCCTTATCTGCTACTTTCTATCAGTTCACTACTTGTCAAAAGATCCTGCTCCCAGAAAGTGTTAAAGCATCCACAACCACTAAAAAAGCAGGCAAAAAAAAAAAAAAAATCCCAAATCCTTTAAGGGAATATGGTGTATTGATGAGCTTGGACTGTCATAACATAATACCATAGACTGGGTGGCTTAAACAACAGAAATTTATTTTCTCACAGTTCTGGAACTTGCCAGTCCAAGATCAGGGTGACAGCATTATTGGTTATAGTGAGGGCTTTCTTCTCATTGTGTCCTCACTAGTGGAGAGAGCAAGTTCTCTGGTGTCGATTCATATAAGGACACTAATCCTATCAATCAGGGCTCACACTTAAGACTTAACCTTCTATACCTTACCTTAGATAACACAGTCACACTAGGATTAAGGCTTCAACTTGCAAATTTGGGGGAATATAATTCAATCCAAAGCAAACAGAGATCATGCCAAACAACTGCCAACAACTGGTTACAAAATAAAAGTTCAACATGGAAGAATATTATAAGCAAAAAGCAGATACAAAATAATATACTGTATAATTCCACTAATAAAATGTTTTAAAAAACAGATAAAACTAATCTATGGTTTTAGACTGTCAGCACAGTGGCTCCCCTGGGGAGGAGAGACAAGGAGTGACTGGAAGGGGCAGAAGGAAGAGGCTTCTAGATGTGGGTCAGAGAATATTTTTTGCCCCAGGTTATAGTTATACAAATGTATTTATTTTGTAATAATTCATCAAGCTATAGATTTATATCTCAAGTACTTTTTGTGCATGTTATATTTCAAAAAAATGAGTTTTTGTGTGTTTTAAACATCAATGATGACTTTAAGAAAACCACAATAAAAAGTGAATAATGTCTAAAACAGAAAAACAAGAACTTAAGCATGTTATAAAGATATGAAAGTAAAACCTAAATAATCAGTTTAAAAGATAAAGTGGCTCTCTCAGCAGACTAGGAAACAGGGGGGTAGAGTAGTTTAGGAGATAGTCCCCTAATAATTCTTTCTTCTCCTACCTGATGGGCAGGAGGATAATAAACACAAAATGACCAAAAAAAAAAAAAAAAAATGCCAAAGAGAATGAAAGAAGTTAAGCGCCAATAGACAAGTGACCTCAAAATTTCTGAGAAATAAAAATCTTCCAATCATATGGTGGCACACACAGTAGGGCACAGGAAGACAAGCCTAGAGTGTGCGAAGGAAAAACTTAACCCAAGAGAAAATAATACTTCTCTATGTAGAAGGTCCCAATGTAAAGACCAACTCTGTCTCAGCTACCAGAAGCCAGGCACTCAACCAATGTCTTCCACATACCCCCACCCCATGTAGAGGGAGCTCTCAATTTGCTTCTTAGGGTTCCACTCTTCAAAATATTAACAGAACAAAAATGAGGAAAGCCTAAGATCTTTTCTAACATCATTTCCTATGCATGTGTTAAGGGAAAACAGCAGAAATAATTAAGTCTCTTCTTTCATAAAAAGGATACAGTTAATTCTTGTTATTCGTGGTAATATTCCACAAAGTCACTGTGATCACCAAATTAGTAAATACTGTATTATTGCTCCTAGGGGAAAATAGAGGGTTAGGTTCGTACAAGCCATGGGTCACATTCCCATCCACTGATCAATGTTTGTTTTATGCAGGTTATCTGTTTAATGATATCTCCTATTACAATGTATTCGTGGTTAAGCTCAACTCAATGCCAAGTGCATGCCCTAATGAATGCTTAACACATGCATTCTTTGTAAGAATGTGCACATGCCCTTGCACGCAGGAAGACTGGATAGTGCTTCAGCACCATCTGGGAGGGCCATCTTAAATAGAGAAATCATTAACAGCACAAAAATATAAAAAAAAAAAAAGTGTCAGTAAATAGACCACAAAAAGGACTACAAGGGCTGAAAGGCAAAGTGCTGCCTTTATTGAATTCAGCTGGGGATGTGCACACACATTCAAAAATCAATGCCAAAGTCCTATACTGATGTTAAGGTTACAAATAAATTTTATTAAATAGGTGAATCTGCATATACAGAATCCACAAAAAATGAGTATTAGTGATCTGTTTTGGAAAGGGATAGTGGTGATAGTTGCATAACAATGTGAATGTACTTAATGTCACCAAACTATATGTTTAAAAAATAGTTAAAATTTTATGTTATGTATATTTTACCAAAATAGAAGTAGGGCACAACTTCTGATTTTTAATCTACAACTATCTGATTTTTAATATGTAAGAATCAGGCTTATATGAAGTATCTTTATGCACATTAATTAAACTTCCAAACTAAAAGCACTGTTGATCATCTTTTTGGTCTCTAGTTATGTCTGTTGGCAGAACATTAAGACTTTCGCCCTTCTGTGTGATTGCTTCCAAATTAGCTACTATTAATTTTTAACTAAAGCAAATCATTCTGGGTATTAACTCTTTTTAGAGTTACTTTTACTTTACTTTAGAGTCACTTTTAGTGACTGAAGCTAGTCAGTCACTAGCTTCTATGAATAAAAACTTAGTCAGAGTGCCATGGCTCACTCCTATAAAAACCCCATCCCTACAAAAAAAAATTTTAAAAATTAACCAACCAGGTGTGGTGGAACATACCTATAGGTCTAGCTACTACTCAGGAGGCTAAGAAGGGAGGATCACCTGAGCATAGGAGTCTGAGGCTACAGTGAGTTACGACTGTGCCACTGTACTCCAGCCAGGGTGACAAAGACATTGTTTCTTAAAAAAAAAATTTTTTTAGGCTGGGCATCTATCCACAAGGAAAAAAAACCCTTTTATTATAAAGATACTTGGGGGAAGATGGGTGGAGGGAGGGCGATTGGTGGGATCATGCCTATGGTTCATCTTATAAAGGTACATGTGAATCTTTCTAAATGTAGAATACAAATGTCTTAACACAATAACTAAAAAAAAGACATGAAGGCTATGTTAACTAGTTTGATGAAAATATTTCAAATTACATATAAAAACAGCACACTGTACCCCATGCCTATATTAATTTACACAGCTATGATTTAATAAAATGAATAAATATACTTGTACTAGGCTGTTTATTGCAGCCCAATTTATAATCACTAAAATGTGGAAACAGCCTAAATGCCTTTCAACCTAGGAATGGATTGGCAAACTGTGATATATGTATACCATGGAATATTATTCAGCCATTAAAAAAAATGGAGATTTTGCACTATTTGTACTAACCTGGATTGAGGTAGAACACATTATCCTCAGTGAAGCATCACAGGAATGGAGAAGTATGAATCCTATGTATTCAACTTTGATGTGAGGACAATTAATGACAATTAATGACATGGTGGGGCATGGGGGAAGAGGAGAGCAGACAGAGGATGGTGGGGGTGAGGGTAAGGACAAGAAAAAAAAATAGTGACTAATTCTCACATAAATTGGATTTGATTTTGACTAAAGTATATTACTTAAACATTAATTTTTACTTCAACTTGTTAATATGTTGTTTAGGATACAGAATACTGCACCCTCACTTAGAAGTGAATTATGTTTGTAATTTCCCCTTTATAATAATATATTTTTTCCAATTTTAATATCAGGTATATCCAGATTAAGCAGAATGATTTTGAAGTATTTCTTCTTTTTCTATTGTCTAGAAGATTTGGCATGATCTGTTTTTTGAAATTATCTTCTATTTTTATTTATAAATATTAGCTGTCTATTTTTTTGAGACTTTGGGGAAAAAAATAAGTAGTTAATTGACGACTCCATACCGAACCTCAGAGTCAAAGCATTCTATAACAGACATACTCTTATTTGACAATGCAAATGTTACTTTCTTTGCATTACTATTACTATTATTGCTTAATACTTCGTTGCAGCAATTGTCTGATTTCTTTTCTGAATGTATTTATCTTCATTCATTCTTTACAAGGCTTTTGTTTCTAGTACTTATCTTAAACACTGTTATTGTTGTTAAATTTTAAGCCTTTTTGATTTTGTGAAAGCAAAAAGTGGAAACCTAGTAAACACATGTATATGTAAAAATAAAAAAAAACTCACCTACACACATACAAAAAAAATTTTTTTAGGTAAATAAATAAAAATCAAGGCTCTTTTCAAGAGTTCCAGTCTCTGAATAAGAATTCCAGAATGAAGAAGTTTAAATTTTAAAAAGACAATTCTCCAGAACTAAAGATAAAAATATCTATACTAAAAGGGTCCAATAAATACCAAGAACAATGAATGAAACTTATTCCTTAGTACCTTATTGTGAAACGTCTAAAACCCAAGGATAAATTTCAAGACAGCAAGAAAAAAAAAGTTAAGATACTTCAGTTGCTTTCTACATCTGAAAACCTTTTATGATCCCAAATTTGAACTTCCTACTTTTTTAACCAAATCCTCCTATCCTTCCTGCTCACTCAAATCCTGCAATAATTGTCTGAACTCAGCAGGATCCACTGATCCCACAACTTTATGGTCTGTCTTCCCCCTCACGTTCTTACTTCCTACTTAAATCCATCTTTTCATTTTAATGACTCCAGTGAATATTTCCCTGCTCCTGACTCATTTCACTGCTCTAGTGTGACAAAACCGCAACTCTCTGCAAAAGCCATTCCCACAACCAGGAAACTAAACGTGGCTGAAGAATAATATACAGCTCTGCTGACTCTTTCCAGTTTTAATCCTTGACCACTACCCTCAAGGAAGCCCTAAGGCTGCCTGGCAATTCTACACTTCTCTAGTCTATTCACTCCCCTGCTTACCTGGTAATTATTTTAACCTCTTCAGATCCCTAAAACCTATCTCCTTAGTACACTCTTAGCTTAAGATCTTGCTTTTCATTTTATGGAAAAAATAGCTACACTTGGGAGAGATCTTCTAGAAGCTCCCACCACTCCCATCACCTACAATGATACAACTACTCTCTACCTTCCTCCTGTTTCTATGAAAGAACTGTCCATCATGGTGGACACTCTTAACGTCTGTCTGTCATCTCTCTTGCACTTTCCCCCTTTCTGTTAGATTATTCCCATTAGCAAACATGTCGATATTTGGCCTAACTTCTAAAAAACAGCTAGGCCTGATATCTTAGCTACCATCCTACTTCTCTGTGACTGGAAAGAGCTATCTTGCTGTCTTGATTTCTACCCACCTATTATCTTTCTCTCTCTCTCTCTCTCTCTTTTTTTTTTTAAGATAGTGTATCACTCTGTTGACCTGGCTGGAGTAAAGTGGTGTTACTGTAGCTCACTGCAACAAAAAATACCTGGCTCAAACAAATCCTCTTGCCTCAGCCAACCAAGCAGCTGGGACTACAAGTGTACCCCACCATGCCTACCTAATTTTTCTATTATTTATTAAGACAGGGTCTCGCTCTTCCTCAGGTTTGTCTTGAACTCATGACCTCACGTAATCCTCACACTTCAGCCCTTCTAAGGGCCAGTACCACAGGTGTGAGCCAAAGTCTAACCTAACTTAAAAAAAAAAAAAAACTTTTTTAAAATTAAAAATTACATAACAAAATAAATGATCAGAGCCAAAAGTCAACAACATTTACAAAGTCTTAATTAAAAAATAATCTAAGTTTAACCAAATACATCATTGCATTAGGAAGGCTGGGGAAAGGAAAGCAGATATAGATGTGAGATGTAAGAGAGCTATATCCCTCTCTTCCATACAGAGAAAGTCACCAATGGCTAAAATTACAAATTTGGAGATAGCTGACAGAGTAGCAGAAGAGCAAGCTTAAACTGAAAGTGGGAGCCTTGGCTCGGCACCTGTGGCTCAAGCGGCTAAGGCGCCAGCCACGTACACCTAAGGTGGTGGGTTCGAATCCCCAGCCCGGGCCCGCCAAACAACAATGATGGGTGCAACCAAAAAATGGTCAGGCGTTGTGGCGGGCACCTGTAGTCCTAGCTACTTGGAAGGCTGAGACAGGAGACTCGCTTGAGCCCAGGAGTTGGAGGTTGCTATGAGCTGTGATGCCATGGTACTCTACCCAGGGGGATAGCTTGAGGCTCTGTCTCCAAAAAAAGAAAAAAAAGAAAAAAAAAAAGAAAGTGGAAGCCTTTGAGTAAACAATACTAAAGGAAAAAGTAGGGTGAAAAAAGAAACTTCTGATTCTAGTTGGAACTTTTTAGTATACCTGACTTTCGGAAAATAATTTTTTTAAGATAATAGCTTCAATTAAGTACCAATGAGTGGTACACGTGAGTTCTCTTGCCATTCATCTGAGGGGAAATATCTCTGAGAGGCTATTTAAATCAGTGAGGAGAAAAGTGAATTTAAAAGAAAATATTTAGCTTGAAAGAAAACTGCAGTACAAAAACAGACAATATTTCAGAAACCAAAATAACTCTAAGTTGTGAAAAGTTGGCCAAAAGCAAGAAAGCAGATGCAACTAACGTCCCAAATTCATATTAAATATGGGACAAATGCTCTCATGACAATAAGGACAATTTTCATCCAAGAGCTATGAGAAGGATTTCACAACTGGTCCTTGTGTTCGAAGAAATAGAAAATAAGGATGATGATACCATTTCTGATTAGTTCATGTTCTCAAAATTAAAAATTAAGAATCATGCTAGACAGTGAAGTCTATCTAAACTGAACTTATACCATAACCATTTTATTTACTTAAAGATTTGATTCTATTTCCACCATTATATTTGTTAAATAAAAATGTCTTTCTTCCTAAGAATCTATAATTTTTCATGAGTTCCTTTAGTACCAAGTGATAAAAATACCAATAAAGAGACTAACAGGTTATACTCAACAAGACCAAATTTTCTAGTAAACAATTCACTTTATTTTTTACCAAGTGATCCAGTAATGTCACTCCTAGAGAAATTAAGATTTATGTTCACATAAAAACTCTCACAGGAAGATCTATAGCAGCTCCGTAATTTGTAATTGCCAAACAATGCAGACAATGCAAATGTCCTTCAGTGGAGGAGTGAAGACAAACTGTGGTCCTGCCATACAATGGAATATTTCTCAACAATAAAAGAACAAACTATCACTATATGCAACAGCCTCAAGGAATCTCAAAGGCATTATGCTGAGTGAGAAGCCCATTTCAAAAGGTTACATACTATACCATCTGATGTCACATGACATTCTCAAAAAACCAAAACTATGGGGATGAAGGCTGGTTATACCTTAAAAGGACAGCACAAGGGAGGTATGTGGGTTTTTTAGAGTTGGGACTGTTCTGTATTGATTATGGTGATGGTAACATGAATATATACAGAGCTAAAATTATAGAACATCAAAATAAAAAATGTACAATTTTTCAAAGCTTAATTATCAATGTTCTAAATGATACTGAGTTCACCAAAACACAAGATGTTATGCAACTGTCATTGCGTTTCCACACATTCACAATAGTTAGGGGGAAAAACCCATTTACTATAGCAACAAAAATTATAAAATACCCTGAAACGATTTTAGCCAGAATTATACAAAACCCAGATGGAGAAAGTTACAAATGCTGAAACAAATTTGATACATAATTTATATTCCTGGATACAAAGACTCTGTATCATTAAAATATCCCATTTCCCCCCAAATTAATTTATGAACCAAACCAATCTTACCAAAAATAATCTAATCAAAGTTCTGTGCTCTCTAGTCAGACTTGATTCTAAAATTCATCTATAACCAGGCAAGGTACTTCACTCCTATAATCCCAGCATTTTGGGAGAGTGAGGGAGGAGGACCAGTTGAGCCCAGAAGTTAGACATAGCAGTGAGCAATGATTATGCCACTACAATGTAGTTGGAGCAACGAAGCAAAATCCTGACTCTAAAAAAAAATCGAAATGCAATGCAATACAATGAAATGAAATGAATCTGGAAGAGTAAATGGCAAAAAAAAATTTGAAAAGTAAGAATTATCAGTAGTGGACTACTTTAAAACATCAAAATACACAATCAAGGCTCAGCGTCTGTAGCACAGTGGTTACGGTGCCAGCCACGTACACCAAAGGTGGTGGGTTCAAACCCTGCCAGGGCCAGCCAAACAACAATGACAACTGCAACAAAAAAAAAGCCAGGCATTGTGGTGGGCACTATAGGCTGAGGCAAGAGAATCACTTAAGCCCAAGGGTTTGAGGTTGCTGTGAGCTGTGACACCACAACACTCTACCAAGAGCAAGACAGTGAGACTCTGTCTCCAAAAACAAACAAAAAAACACACTCAAAAGCTGCAGTAATAAAAACATCATGGCATGGGTATGAGGTTAAATAACAGACTGCAGAAAAAAAGACACATGCAAATTGAGAATGTGGTCAAATAGGAATCTTCAATCAGTGGGGAAGGAACAGATGGTTCCTGGACAAGTGGTGTAATACCCATGGGAAAAAAAAAAAAGAGAGATCCCTACACCTCATACCAATCCCCCCAAATATACACCAAATAACTGTGAGCCACAGGGGGAATATTAGAAGATAAAATAATATTATTTCTTAAATTGTGGAACAAAATAAACCATTCTCACTCATTAAGACACGAAAAACAAATGTAATAAAGAAAAAGGTAAGTTTACTACCTAAAAATTTAAACTTCTCTGGCTCGGCACCTGTGGCTCAAGCGGCTAACGCTCCAGCCATATACACCTGAGCTGGTGGGTTCGAATCCAGCCTGGGCCCGCCAAACAACAATGACAGCTGCAACCAAAAAATAGCCAGGCGTTGTGGCAGGCACCTGTAATCCCAGCTACTTGGGAGGTAGAGGCAGGAAACTCACTTGAGTCCAGGAGTTGGAGGTTGCTGTGAGCTGTGATGCCATAGCACTCTACCCAGGGTGACAGCTTGAGGCTCTGACTCAAAAAAAAAAAAAAAACTTCTCTTAAAGAAACATGTAATAAACAGTTAAAAAATAGCCTAGGGAAAAATATTCATAACCTATTCAACAGATGACTGAAACATAAAGGATTTAAATCATTAAGAATGAAAATAAAGAATACAAGCAGGAAACTTGCTTTAAAAAGAAAATATGAATGGCAAAACCATATGAAAATACCATGAATGTAAGTAGTTATAAAGGAAAAGTATAACTTTTTTATACCATGTTTTGTCCATCAATATTTTGGTTTGCAAGTTTTTCCCCACCCAAATTTATGCTGAAATTTAATTTCCATCACAACAGTATGAAGGGGTGGGATCTTCATGAGGTGACTAAACCGTGAGGGCTCCATGTTCTTTTCTCTCTTTGCCTCCCTCTGCCTTTTCTTCCTCTCTCCAAAATTTCTCTGTTTATACTTTCACCATGATTTGATGACAAAAAAGTCTCTCACCAGACAGGGGTACTCCACACCTTGGACTCCTAAACCTCCTAAGACTGTGAGAAATAATACATTTCCTTTCTTTCTTTGGGGGGGAAGGGTTGATTTTTCTTTTTTTTTAGAGACAGAGTCTTACTTTATTGCCCTAGGTAGAGTGCTGTGAGTCACAGCTCACAGCGACCTCCAATTCCTGGGCTTAGGCAATTCTCCTGCCTCAGCCTCCTGAGCAGCTGGGATTACAGGCATCCACCACAACACCCAGCTATTTTTTGTTGCAGTTTGGCCGGGGCCGGGTTTGAACCCGCCACCCTGGGTATATGGGGCCGGCACCCTACTCGCTGAGCCACAGGCATGGCCCTATTTCCTTTCTTTATAAATTATGTGGTCTTTATTATTCTATTGTAGCAGCAAAAACAGATTAAAACAACCAGATAAAAATGATCTACAATGGCTCAGCGCCCATAGCACAGTGGTTAGAACACAAGCCACATACACCAGGACTAGCTGGTTCAAACCTGGCCCAGGCCTGCTAAACAACAATGACAATTATGACAAAAAAACAGCCAAACATTGTGGCGGGCACCTGTAGTTCCAGCTACTTGGGAGGCTAAGGCAAGAGAATCACTTAAGTACAAGAGTTTGAGGTGCTCTGAGCTGTGATGCCATGGCACTCTACCAAGAGCAACACGGTAAGACTCTGTCTCGAAAAAAAAAAAAACTACAGTATAACCAGGATATAGGAAAACGGACATTCTCATTCGTATTGGTAGGATAATAAAGTAGGGACATCACTCTTTTTTAAAACTGATTCAGCAGTATCTACTGCAATGTCAAATATTCATCCACTTTGATCTAGGACCTCCACTTCTAGGATTTATCTTATACGAAAGTTCTTTACAAGAAAACACAAAGTTATACAAAAGAACATTCACTGCAGATCTGTTTGTAAAAACAAAAGCTCAGAAAAAGACCCAAGGCCCACAGAAACAAAATAAACTACAAAATCACCGTGCCCTGGAAGACTATATGCTGCCATAAAACTAAATGTGCCAGAGCTATAAATACTAAGACCCAGACATAGTCAAGGCATATTACTAAGTAAAAAAACCTACAAATATTATCCATGTGACTTCTTTTTTTTTTTTTGTTAAAATAAATAAAAAGTTAATGTCTATATAAAAGATGGTAGATATACGTGTGATTTTCATTAGAGAGAGAAATTTCAAGAAATTTTTACATTCTTCATAATAAATTTATGAACTGTTTGTACTTTATGTGATTGTAGGTCAGACCTACAATAGGAAAAAAAAACAAGAGTAAGATACTTTTGCCCACATTTAAGGACACTAGTGAGTAACCACCAAGAACTGGTGAGAATGTAGAGTTTTGGCTCCTTATCTCAAGAAAGGCTTGATGAAGGACTGTAGGGACAGCTCTACCCACTCCTGTTATTTAGATTCCAGAAGCAGGTGAAGCAACTCAACAGGGAGTTCTAACTACAAATCCAAAGGGATTCCGTCACTGAACCAGACATGCATTGTGAAGAAGCAAAGATATAGTTATAGTCTTTTAACTGAAGATTGCAGTCAGCGTAGACCCATGTTTCCCAACCTTTCCCAAGTTCCAGCACCTACAGAAAAGAAGACTATTTCTAGGCCACGCTGTTACAAACAGCTGCTTGTTAGCAGAATGCAGGGCCCAAGACCCCTGCTCTAATAGCCCCAAGCCAGGCAGGCTGTGGGCATCAATGCCATGGAACAACTGCCACCCGGTCTTAGAACATTCGCCAAGAGGGTCTGGCAAGGAGAAAACATTTCTTTTCAAAGTTTCCTCCAAAAGTATGATTACATTCATTACATTATTATATTACAAATATTTATTAAGTACCAAACAGGTACTGAACACTATGTTAAGTACTACTAGCTATCCCTAAAGATTGGGGGAGTCCCAAGGTGGGGAGAGGAGTGCAGACAAAATCAGTAATTACAATCCAATATAATTTGTGCCATACAGGGAAGTCTCAAGAGTTGTTTTTTTGTTTTTTTATCACATCCTATGCCTGGGGAAAGAGATCTGTCAATGTCTTACTTCCCAGAAGAAGTGATCCTGATGCCAGAGAGGGTGAGGAGTATTTCAGGCAAAGACAACTGCAGGTGCAAAGACCTAAATGCAAGAAACGATGTCAAAGCAGCAAAGCAGGCTCTGTGCCACACAACAAGAAAGTGAGGAAGAGTGAATTTCTTGATTTTAATGAATGTGTGTTGATAAATGAGTAA
>CAUYQV010064714.1:0-16877 GCA_963574575.1 Galagoides demidoff
GGCTAGAGTGCAGTGGCATCTTCTCACTACAGCCTCAAACTCTTAGGTGCAAGCGTTTCTCCTGCTTTCAGTTAATTTTTTATATTTTTAGTAGCGATGGGGTCTCACTCTTGCTCAGGCTATTCTCAAACTTCTGAGCTCAAGCAATTTGTCTGCCTCAGCTTCTAGAGTGCTAGGATTGCAGATGTGAGCCTCCCACTTAAGGGAGGAAAGATGCTTCACCTAGATTTTACTCTATGCTTCACTGGTAAAAAGTTCAGAAAAAAAAAATCCTGAATCAATGGAGCTTCAAATACATTATTATTGGTTAGCTTATCACCTTGGTGACGGGAAACTTGAGGGGGCCTGAAGTGATATCAGCATAAACAATGTTCACATTGAATGCATGTGTGTGTATAGACACACTGCTAGTTTTACCTCACTGACTTGACATGCTAACATAGAAAAACTTGGTAGAGAATTTCCTGGAAGCAGCTGGCCTACATAACCTGAACACAGTGGCTGTTTTTTCTATCTTGTCTGACAGATAGCCGGTATCTGTTAGAGGTGCTGAGGTGCTGGGGCCACTCCTTGTGGTTGCCTTGACTGTAGCCTGAACTCTGTTCTCCCTTTGCCCAGCCCTGTGAATCTCCTTCAGAGTGTATGTGGCTCAGTTTCAATCCAGTTCACTAGAAGGCCTTCTCTGAGCACATGCAGAGGCGATTCCAGTGTCTTTGGGTCATGACTGATTGACTAAGGGGATCTGCTTCTCCCACCGGTCCAAGCCCACCAGTAGCGTGGGCTGCTTGCATACCTGAAACCTGAGGCCCTGTGAGACTCTGGGGGCAGGGCTGTGGACTCAGTCTAAAAGAAGCTTTAGTCCGGGGGTCAACTGTCCTGAGGGGCTTATTCCAAAGACAGGCACCCTGTTCCCTACCTAGGAATGTGATTCGCTGTGTCTGGTGGACTCTTTCTGATGGATCGTGAGGCTCAGGGACTACTGAACCTTGGAATATCCTTCTATAACGTACCTGCAAGACAGGTTCTCTCACTACAGGGGCTTTGATTACTGTTTGCTTATTTTAAAAATTCATTTATTCTATTCCATAAATATTTATCAAAGTCTACTCTGTGCCAGATATTGAGTTGGGGTAGAGTTATAACAGAGCGCAAGTTTGATGTGGTTTTTGTCTTTATGAAATGGAGAGAAAACAAGTCAACAAATTAATGATCGTAATAAGAACTATGGAGGAGACAACAGGATATATAATAGAGTATAATGGATAGAGCAGTGGTGAGTATTTAAAATAAAAAGAGGGTTAGAGAAGGACTTTTTGGGGAGGAAAGCTTTAAGCTGGATTAAAAGGAGCCAGACATTTGAAGAACATGCAGTATATAAAACTCATGCAACGCCATGGAGGTGGGAACGCTTTTAATGTGTTTAAAGGTCAGAAATAAGGCCAGAGTGGCTGGTGCCCAGCAAGCCAGGGGAAGAAAGATCTGAGGACCATGGTGAGGATTGAGAAGGGGTGGAGAATTAGAAATTTAATTGGAAATAGGAGCCTGGAGTTCAGAGGAGAGGCCAACTTTGGGAGTGCATTTGACAATCATCAGTGTTTTGATGGAAAGCCACCGAAATGGGCAGTCTAACCTAGGGAGTGGCCTGGAGAGAGAGACTAGAAGAGGGTTCAGAGCAGCCAAGGCTTGGAGGATGTGGGAGACTAGGAGGAAACCAGGAGATCACAGGCCCCTGGAAGCCACAAGAGAAGCATCCTCAAAGAGAGTCTGCTGGTTGCATCATTGCTGCTGAAAATTCCAGAGCTGTCCACTAGCTAGCTACTTGTGACTATTGAGCACTTGATAGGTGACTATAGCAAACTGAGATGTGAGTATAAAATAAAATGTACACTGCATTTGGAAGACTTAGTACAAAATTGAGAATGAAAAATATTTAATGAATACTTTTTAAGTAATAATTACATGTTGAAATTATATTTGGGATTTACTGGGTTAAAATGAAATATTTTCCAAAAATTTCACCCATTTCTCTTTACTTTTTTAAGGTATGGCTACCAGGAGATTTAAAATTACATGTGTGGCTTGCACTGTATTTCTAGTTCAGAGTTTGACAACATGGAGATTATTAAGAAACTTGGTAAGAGTAGTCTGTCTGAGATGAAGTAATACCCAGCAAGTTGTTTATATACCAGTGAGACTGAACCATCCTCATGATAATACTGTTTTGCCTAAAATTAAATAATAAAACTAACCACTAAAATTTCTTCCGGGCTTTTTGATATGTGTATAAATAATTTGATAATTTCACACAAATGAACAATATAATTTGTAAGTATTTAAATTAAACTTTATGCAACCAACTTTCAAATGTGGTTTAACAAATGTTTTTAACCGGAATTTTTCTTTCTTTCCTTTTTTTTTTTTTCAGTATTTTTTTCTATTTATTGAATTATTTTCTCTCTCTTTTCTTTTTCATGTATGTCCAGGAAACTTCATGGTGTTGTGGTCAACTTGCCGCACAACCGTGTTCAAATCTGTCACCAACAGGTTCATTAAGAACCTGGCCTGCTCGGGGATTTGTGCCAGCCTGGTCTGTGTGCCCTTCGACATCATCCTCAGCACCAGTCCTCACTGCTGCTGGTGGATCTACACCATGCTCTTCTGCAAGGTTGTCAAGTTTTTGCACAAAGTCTTCTGCTCTGTGACTATCCTCAGCTTCCCTGCCATTGCTCTGGACAGGTAAGAGCAATAAGCCAGGGAGTCAAGGTTTTGAAAATGTGTATTGAAAAATTGACATCATGAAGCAAATGGTGACTAGTCAATGTTCCATACACTGCTTTTCAGTCTGCTTGTGGTCAAACACAAAGAGAATTGAATGTCCAGAACACATGCCTCACAAAGGACAGGTTGATTTGACAGCAGCCATTGAAAATAGAGCCACTAAAAAAAGACCTGGGGCTGCCAGTTACACTGTGAGGATGCTAGTAGAACTAGTAGAGCTATTAGATCAGCGAGTCGCTCAGCTTGGTCGGAATTGGTGGTATTTACATTGCAATTTGCAGTAGATTGTTCATTTCCTTGATAAATCTGCAATTAGGGCTTTTTGATGCAGGATAAAATATTTCTGGAAGAAGAAGGGAATGATTAAGTGGTTACTTAACAAATGATTAGATTGTCCAGTTGGATCCGGCCAGGTAATACCAGAATTCCTGTGGAAGATTTATTTCCAAGGCTTCCTATGGTGGTGGTTGTTTTCTCTTTCCAGCCTCTTTAGAAAGATGTTCATTTGGAAATGAATCTTATATCTTAGTTACTGCCATCATACGTAATTTGATCAAATGTATCAAAGTTAAGTGTAAGAATCTCAGTAACCAGCAGCTTCCTGCCTTTTCTCTTTGTTGCTAGCACTTCATGAGTACACTTTAGATAATAATACATTCTAGTGGATAAAATTATTCTCTAGAATGTAGTATTGTGTAAGCAAATAAGACTTGAGAAATATTTTGTGTCCATGAGTACTTTTGATTCCAAGATTAACAGAGGGGAAAAGTTGCTTGAAGGGAAAATGCAGGCTATTCTGGCTTCATACCTTATGTTAAATTTTCACTTCATTTTAGATGAATTTAAAATTGTAAAATTCTTTGTCCATTCAAAACATACTTAATATCTTAATGACCCGTGCGGGTGGTGGATTGCCGAACTGATCTGTGGAGTTACTTCAGCATTTCAGGCCTGGAACCCTGACTCAGCTGCCTGATGTTGTCTGTGTGGAGGGAAGGGCCACACAAAGCCCCCAACCTCCTGGGAGACACCATTGCCAGTTGACACCGTATTTAATTGAGTGAACCCTGGAGTCAGAAGTCTGGGTTTGAGTCCTGCCTTCACTGCTCTCTAGCTAGATGGCTTTGGGCAAAGTTGCTTAACTTTTCTGAGCCTTGTTTTCCTCAGTGGTAAGAAGAATTAAGTGAATTACTCATGTTTTGTGTTTAGGTAGGCTGCACCAATATTTACCTGTCTTTCCTTAGGTTCCCCTTCTGACTGGCACATTCCTCTTGAGGTATGTTGTCTGCAATCATTTTTACCACCAAATCCTGCTGGGATCAACTCCAGTTCTTTAGAAGGGACTAGAATCTCACCAAACACAGGCCTAGACAAGGCAGGTGGCAAAGTCAGGTGTCACCAGGCCCGACTGAGATTGTGGCACATGGAGCGTATGCCTGCATTTCATTCCTGGGGCCAGCTACTCAACAATTGCAGCAAATAATTGTTTTGAAATTAGGTATCTAGACTCAGCGTGCAGGACTTTTGTTTTTAGAAGAGAAATTTAAAAATCCAGATTTCTATCGTTCTTAAGTGTTGGCAATTAATTTTCATTTAAAAAGTATTAGTGTGGGGCATGTGAATCTCTTCAGTAAGATAGGCGTGCTCTATGAGATACCCATTCCCCATGCCTCCTTTACGGTGATTTTGTGGCTCTTCCACTGTTCAAGAAGAGAAATCTATGTATACCTGGAAAGGATTGGATTGAACTGAATATTGCACAGGATTGAAACATAAGAGTGAAAAGTCAGAGTCTTTTCTCAAGTTTATACCTCAGCGGGAGGGCTGATGCGCTTTGTGTTGAAACATTGTGTGTTCACGGCAGGTGTCTGTCTGCCTGCCCCTTGTGGCACCTGCTCTGGTAAAATCTTACATTCTTCAGTTTTACATGCGAGGCTCTTTTTTCCTAAAATAATTTTAAAAGCAGTTTTGATATATAATACGCATATCATAAGATCCCCTTTAAAGTATACAGGCCAGACTCGGCACCCATAGCACAGTGGTTATGGTGCTGGCCACATGCACCCAGGCTGGCGGGTTCAAACCCAGCCAGGGCCAACTAAACAACAATGACAACTGCAACAAAAAAAATAACCGGGCATTATGGCAGGTGCCTGTAGTCCCAGCTACTTGGGAGGCTGAGGCAAGAGAATCACTTGAGCCCAAGAGTTTGAGGTTGCTGTGAGCTGTGACATCTAGCACTCTACCCAGGGTGACATAGTAAGACTCTGTCTCAAAAAAATAAAATAAAATAAAATAAAGTGTACAGGCCAATGAATTTTAGTGTACTCAGGGAGTTGTACAACCATTCCTGCAGTCTAATTAGTACATTGCCAGCAACCTACATAGAAACCTGTTCTCATTTACAGTCACTCCCCATTCCCATCTTCAGCCCTAGGCAATCACTAATCTACTGTGTCTCCCTTTTTTTGATATTTAATACATGTACAAGTAGAATCATACTGTATATGTTCTTTTGCGTCTGGCTTCTTTCATACAGTGTGTTTTCAAGGCTCATCTATGTTGTGGCATGTATCCATACTTCATTTTTGTGGCTGATAACATTTTTAGGGTACACCATATTGTGTTTCTTTATTTACTAATTGATGGACTTTGAGGTTGTTTCTACTTTTTGGCTGTTGGGAATAACGCTGCTACAAATCCTGAAAGTTTTATCAGAGTCGGATTCAACAAGAGGGGAATCACATTATTCTGAGCAATTTGCAGTTATACTGGGAAGCAATGCAATAATCCCTGTGGGTTATTTGGGGGCCTTTGGTCATAGACAACGAAATATACAAGCAATGAGAAATTCTTATTTTTGTTCCAGCAGAAAACTATTGTAATTTTATCGTCACTTTTTTAAAAAGTGAAACAAGTCCTTTTACTAGAAAAACAAGGCTGGCAAATTCATGTTTTATTATTCAGAGATGCAAATTACTTGCAGGCATCAGTGTAGTGGTGCAAAGAAGGGAAGAAACAGTTCTTTTTTCTCACTTGGTTCACAGCTATTTGTTTCATGGCACCAAGTTAGCAAGTTAATTGGGAGGCCACCTACACTTCCTGCATCATTTTCTAGAGATGTACATACTAAGAAAATTATTTGTAATGAGCCTTTGTTCTTATGTTGCAGTCTATCTCCCAGTATGCAATGGGATTGGAAATTAATGGGAGCTTGGGTGTGTTACATGTCAGTGTTACAAATGGTAATCAGGACCAGTGGACTCGTAGGCACGTATTCATGTGTGCGGTGGAGTCATCATGTGTTACAGAGTTGTGATTACAAAAGTTTGTTTAGATTCAGAGAAAACTAATTTTGAGAGCATATATCTCTTATGTACTTCTTTCTCTTTTTTCCCCCCTCTCAGAAAGAAATCTAGAACATGCTTCATCATGCTCCATCCTCCCTGATCATCCACGGTCACTGTTACGTTTGCATCTCATCTCCCTCAGCCTGGACCATTCTCCCTCAGCTTGTCCTCTGCCAGCCTCCACCACAGTGCCTCCTTCTCTTTGATACTTTGCCAGGTAGCTCTAAGTGCTACCAGTCCTGTACTTCCCTCGTGCCTGCCTACAGTAGAGCTGTCCTCTCCTTGTTTATAAGTGTTAGGGTGCATGTCCTTCTCCCCAGGGTGTTTCAAGTCATTCCTATGTGTCTTTTCATCTTTGTAATCTGCCTGCCCAGGACCTAGCACATACGTAGTGCTTGGAAATACTGGTTATGGGAAGGCTTGCCTGTTTACCTGGTCCCATGAGTGAATGAATGTCACTAAGTTTGTAAGGTCAACCCCAGCATCTGCTGGCTGTAGACACGTGGCTTAGCTGAGTGAGACCTTTTAGGACGGATTGTGGTTCTATTGAAGAATTACTCAGTTCCTCCAAATTAGTGATGATATTGAAACAAAGTACCTTTGGAATTCTCTTCAGATGGCTACAGAATTATCAAGTTAAAGCTTGGAATAAAAAAAAAAAATTCTCATCTGAGGTCCAGGTGCAGTGGCTTATGCCTATAATCCTAGCACTCTGGGAGGCTGAGGCTGGTGGATTATTGAGCTCAGGAGTTCAAGACCAGCCTGAGCAAGAGCAGACCCCATCTCCAAAAATAGCTGGGTGTTGTGGCAGGTGCCTATAGTCCCTTACTTGGGAGGCTGAGGATTGCTTGAGCCCAAAAGCTTGAGGTTGCTGTAAGCTGTGATCCCGTGGCACTCTACCCAGGGTGACAAAGTGAGACTCTGTCACACACACACTATATATATATATTCTATCGGATTTTAACACAAATCTAATTGTGCAGGCATTTTAGATCTTCTAATTGCTCTTCAGGTTACTGAGTGATAATCATGGGAACAAGGCTATGGGCAGGCATAACTTTTGTCAGTGGAACTGATTTTGTGGAAGGACCTTCTCAGAGTCCATCCTTAGTGCTGGGTTCTTCTTCCTTGGGCAGCTTTAAATGCTAATGATACCCAGTGCATAGACTGGCATGAATCTGTTCTGCTTATGTGTATAGTAGACAAACTGCTTGCTGTTGGTGACTTTGAAAATTGCCTACAGCTTCACTAGCTCATGTAAAATTTTTTATAAAAGTTACTCTTTATCCTTGAATTGAAAAGTAGATTTATTTACAGCAGATGAAAATATCTTTTATATTGAGAGCAGTCTTTAAGGTTTAATACTGAAGGCAATCATTATGAAGCTGGGTACAAATTGAAATTATTTGTTTTCCTGATGGAGAAAGAGGCTTGGAAATCTCATAGAGTCAGGGCTTTTCTCTGTTCCTTTGGAAAGGTGGTGGGTTTTTTTTGTTTAGTAATATTTTTCATTGTACTTCAAAGTCCTCAGAACTTGAGGTCCAGCTTCCAGATCCTCCTGTGGTTCCCTGTGTCTTAGGCCCATTAAAAGAATTTTCTTTTTCTCCCTCTCACCTACTTTCATTAATATAGATCCCCCTAATTTAAAAAGTATCTTCTGTGAAATTAATTCTGTCTGTGCACCTGGCAGGTACTACTCAGTCCTCTATCCACTGGAGAGAAAAATATCTGATGCCAAGTCCCGTGAGCTGGTGATGTACATCTGGGCCCATGCAGTGGTGGCCAGCATCCCTGTGTTTGCGGTGACCAATGTGGCCGACATCTATGCCATGTCTACCTGCACGGAAGTCTGGAGCAACTCCTTGGGCCACCTGGTGTACGTTCTGGTCTATAACATCACCACGGTCATTGTGCCTGTGGCTGTGGTGTTCTTTTTCTTGATACTGATCCGACGGGCTCTCAGTGCCAGCCAGAAGAAGAAGGTCATCATAGCAGCCCTCCGGACCCCACAGAACACCATCTCTATCCCCTACGCCTCTCAGCGGGAGGCTGAGCTGCACGCCACCCTACTGTCCATGGTGATGGTCTTCATCTTATGCAGCGTGCCCTATGCCACCCTGGTTGTCTATCAGACTGTGCTCAATGTCCCTGACACCTCTGTCTTCTTGCTGCTCACTGCCATTTGGCTTCCCAAAGTCTCTCTGCTAGCAAACCCTGTTCTCTTTCTTACTGTGAACAAATCTGTCCGCAAGTGCTTGATAGGGACCTTGGTGCAACTACACCACCGGTACAGCCGCCGAAACGTGGTCAGCTCAGGGAGCGGGATGGCTGATGCCAGCCTGGAGCCCAGCGTGCGCTCAGGCAGTCAGCTCCTGGAGATGTTCCACATCGGGCAGCAGCAGATCTTTAAGCCCACGGAGGATGAGAAAGAGAGTGAGGTCAAGTACGGTGGCTCAGCTGACTTCCAAGCCAAGGAGATAGTCACCACCTGCCTGGAGGGAGAGCAGGGGCCGCAGCTTGTACCCTCTGCACCACCCCCCGGCACTGTGGACTCTGTATCCCAGGTGGCGCCAGCAGCCTCTGTGGAACTGGAGACATTCCCTGAGAAGTACTCCGTGCAGTTTGGCTTTGGGCCTTTTGAGCTGCCTCCTCAGTGGCTCTCAGAGACCCGAAACAGCAAGAAGCGGCTGCTCCCCCCCTTGGGTAACACCCCAGAAGAGCTGATCCAGACAAAGATGCCCAAGGTAGGCAGGGTGGAGCGGAAGATGAGTAGAAACAATAAAGTGAGCATTTTTCCAAAGGTGGATTCCTAGCAAGGATGTAAACTCCTGGAGGCAACAGGGAGCATCCATGTGCCTGCCCTTCCTTTACTCTGACCGTAGGATTTGTGTGATCTCATTGCAACTCAGTATGGGTTGATTCCTTCTGTATGGGCCAAATGCGTTTGAATGATATGGAAGTCTATATAAAATCGAATGTCCTCTTTATTGAGGGAGTATGTTTATCTGTCTCTGTGATCTGTGTCCTTAGTCAAGTCCATGTTATTGTCTGTGGGGATGAAAGCCAGGCAGCTGAGGGAGGGTCTGGAGGTGGGTAGTCCATGTGCACTCTCTGGGGACTCCCCCCTTCCCTGAGCTCAGCAGAGCCCACACAGAAAGATGAGCATCCATGAGCTCTAAGGGAATTCCAAGTAATTACGGAGCAGGTGGCCACAGAGAAAATGCCTATTCAATTAACTTTAACATGACAAACAGAGATTTTTTTTTTTCCTGAGAAGATGGAGACTTGGCATCTGACACCATTTCCTTAGAAGCCCCCATCCCATGACTCATGGTTTTATCCAATATCCTCCATCCCCTCCTTTGGAATAGAGGCTAAGGATGACAGTTCCACCTCTATTTGATAGACATGACTGTAGATGTGCCCAGTGGGTAAGGGAGATAATTTGTCTTCAGTTATCCTGGTATTCTCTTGGCATTGCCAAGGCCTCAGAAAGATATACCTGTACCCTCCAGTCATGGTCAATGTTAGCTGGAAACTCTTCACTATGTATTTGTGTTTTCTCAGCAAATGAGAGAGAAGCTTACAGGTGAGATGTTAGACTGAGGGATGCCCATGGCACTGTAGTCGTTTCTCTTCCCCATGATCTCACATGAAAGGTGCTATGTAACTATCAGTATGAATTAAAGTATATCAAAAAATCATCTTATGCAAACTTTTGGAATTAAAAGGTAATTTAAAAATGCAGAGTTAGGGTCAGCTTGGGCCTTTTAGAAATGCCAAGCTGTACTTGGTTAGGAAAGATGATTCTGCCCAAAAGACTGGCAAGAGTCTGACAAAGAGGGTTCCTTTCTGATGAGGACTCCAACTTAGGCACGGCTAGTCTCCTTTTTAGTCTTTGTACAACTGTGTTTCTCCCTTCATTTTGGACGCAGAGGAGGAAAAGAACAGGGAGAGCTAATTAATCACTGAAAAGTGCCAAGGTAATACCTAACCCAGGTGAGTTTTCCCAGTAAAGTTTTAGTAAGGAGCCAGGGTGGGTAGAAGAGGGAGGGCAATCTCCTCAACTGATCGGTCTCTCAAGTAATTTTGGCCCCCTCTGGGCTGGATTTCACCAGACTGAATTTGAACCACAGCTGACAGTTCACTCTTAGAGCAAACCAAGGGCCAGCTCTACTTAACTGTTTAGCTGTCTTTTCCACACTAATGGCACTTGGGGGAGCCAGTCTGGTGCCTTGAGTAAGCTTGAAAGGCAGGGGGTGTCCTCACTGACAAATTTCCACACCCTGAATGCAGTGGCCCCGACACATCCCCTCCTTTAACCATGCTGGCCCCTTGTCTTCACTGGGAGCTCAGACATGTGTAGGGAGTTTCCTTTTCCTTGCTTCTCTTGGGTGTGGTGTCTTGTGATTTGCAAATGTCAACCCAAAGACCCTACCCCTGGAGAGGCCACCTTCCTCTTTGTCTTTGCCTCCTTGCCGGCCAGTCCTTTGCTCACAGTGGAAACAGGGCCCTGCCATGCCCTCCTGTGGCCCCCTGCCCCCTGGACCCTGTGTGCATGCCATCTGTAGCTCTTTACCCTGCTAGTTAAGGATGTGTCCCTCCAAGCTTATCTTTCCAGACCTTCACAATTGTTACAACTTTTATCAAGGGAAAAAAAAATCTTTAGAAAATTGTGTCCACTTTAAAGAACCTGTCAAATGTAGCCACTGTGGTGTTGTCCTGATAATATACTGTGTATGTACAACTTAATAAATTCTGACCAGGCAGAATTTGGTTGGGTATGTTTCTTACATATGTTTGAAGCAGATGGTTGACTTCTAACAGGTCATTGCCAAGTGTATTTCTATACTCTTTGAAGAATAACATTTTAATAAAAAACTGCAAAGTAGTTTCTGAACTCAAAGTTGTGTGAGCTACGTTTTTCCCCGTCTCCCTCTCAAGTGGTATGCTGTTTGAACCTCTTTTTTCTTACATGACCTCAAATGAAACATACTCATTTTTCTTCCATAAATGAAAAGGCAGCATGGCAGTAGCATTTTCTTGTGTTATTGCAATGAAAAAAAAAATTCCCAAAGGGGAAAAAGGAACATTTGAGTAAATGCCACTAAGATGGGTTCCAAATGAATTGGTGGATGGACTGCCCAGACCATAAGGGAAGAGTGGAGTGTGACATCACCTCCCCTCTTGCGGGAGGGTCAAGAGCACTGCCATTAGGGCCCTGAGCTTTGTGGTCAGATGGTCCGTGTTCAAATCCTGGCCCTGCCAGTGACTATCTTGGGCAGGTTATCTCAATTTTCTCTCTGTAAAATGTGGAGATAATGATGGTGTCAGGAGCTTCTATGGTCCCAACTCACATTCTTTACCACTGATGTCAGCCGTGTCTTCAGTGGGCCGTTGCTGGCTGCATCCGCTCACTTCCCTGCCAGCAGTCAAGGCCTAGCTTCTCTGCTTTCTGTCCTGGGAGAGCTCCTATCTCTGAGGGTAACCCGTGACCTGTGGGTCATGGGAACTGGTAGATAAAGACCCTGCTTCCTGTCTTTCTGCTGGACTGTCGTGGAGTCCTCTGTCCAGTGCTCAGGTGGCCAAGCAGAGTTAAGTCTCAGAGGCCCAGCATGGTGCTTAAATCATGCATCCTTATGTTGGCTCTGCCTTCTCTGTCCCCGTTTTCTCCAGCCCTCATTCATACCCTCAAGGATCATCTCCCAAATACGTTACCTGCACAGAGCCCTTGTCTCAAGCTCTGTTTTCAGAGGAATCCAAGTGAGACAATCACAGGCCTCACGGGGCCTTGGGAGGGTTAAATGAGATGATCCGTTTAACACAATGTCTGTCACAGAGCACAGCTGTATCAATGTTAGTGCTACATGCTATAAAAATTTGATCAGGGAACTTATTTGGAATGTTTTATTTATTTATTTATTTTTTATTAAGCACTAACACATAAACACATAGATCAGGAATGTTCTTAGAAAACTATATTAACTGGTCTTTCTCCAGTCATTGTGACAGTAATTAATATTTGTGATGATACTTTGGGGTAGTGCATAATGCCCAAGGGTCTCTTTGATTCCTGAAGAAGAAAAAAACAACTATGTAAGCCAGAGTATTCATTAACTAGACAATTCTCAGTTTTTTTTTGAGACGGAGTCTCACTATGTTGTCCTCAGTAGAGTGCTATGGCATCACAGCTCACAGCAACCTCAAACTCTTGGGTTTCATTGATTCTCTTGCCTCAGCCTCCCAAGTAGCTGGGACTACAGGAGCCTGCCACAATGCCTGGATATATTTTTTAAATTCTCGGTTTTCTTTTCTTTTCTTTTTCTTTTTTTAAAGAGAGAGATTCTTAAAAGAATGTTCAAGTTTGTTGCAAACCTGTAAGCCATATCTAAATATAAACGCACATAAGTTACTATGTCAATGAAGTAACAGAGCAGATTGTATGGAGCATCTAAGGGCAGACATACCAATCCAAAGTGGCCCCATCCACAGAGAAGGGACCGTGAGTCAATTGCTTGGCAAACTAAATGAGCATCTGGAGTTCAAGCACAGGTCTGATTCATCTGGGGAGAAAAGTCAGCACTCCCTTCTGGCTCTTGGCAGACCTGCACCTGGGGTGAGATGGCTCTGTAAGCACACAGCTGCTGCCACACATCAGTTCTGAGATGCTCAGGGAACAAAAGCTTATTTTAGGCCCAATTGTGCTGGAAGGGAAGGGTTAAAGCTTTCATAGTGTAGTCTGCTGAAGTCTCAACGTACAATGTAAATAACACCGTTACAACTTCCCGGAAAGAGTTGTAAAAATTTAGCAGGTTTGTATAACAACTAATGTTCAGTATTAGAGTTCTACAGCAAAAAGAAAAATGAATCATGGTAACTGACCTCAGAATATGTGAATAAAACAGGGATAGAAAAATCAGTAGCAGTGCCAAGGGCAGCATAAAAAGACTCTTCATGGGAAGCTTTTAAAATAAATTGAAATGATCTTAGAGTCTCCATGTGGGCAGTTTCAGAAGATAAAATATTTCCCCTTCTCTTAGCCTCAGGTTCAGCCAGTGTTTCCCCCCATTTGTGCCCAAGGGATACATTAAACAGCAGAATAAAGGCTTAGAAACCTTTATAGAAATAAAACTATTATCTCCAGCACTGTTTTATGAAACCTCCACTGCTATTCATGTTCTGGGGCCTCAGGAGCCTCTTATTACCAAATGGAAATGAACGAATGATACATAAATGAGTAAATACGAGATACAGCACCTGGAGCAGGGGCAGAATCCCTGTTGTATATGAGCCAATGAAAGATTTGCTGCCAGTGAGTTTTTTTCTGGTTCTTATTGATTTCCTTGGAATGACTTCCGCAGGGTAAAGGCATCAAATGTAAGGTCTCTGATCCATCTCCTTCTTCAAACACCCAAGACTCTTGTGAACTCACTAGAGGGAGCGTAGATTGCATACTTGGATGGGAAGTTCCATACTGAGATACATGGTTTGTTGAGTGCGAAGGATAATTTTTTTCACCTGTATTAATCAGAATTTAGTGGTTAAATCTTTCTGCCCCCCCCCCATTTTTTTCTATATGCTTGTTCATGGCAGTCTATATAGAAAACATAACACATACACAAAGGAGGTGCTGGAGTGAACATGTGGTATATGTTCTAAGGCAACAGGTGAGAACACGACACATGGAGGATAATGCTTTTGAGATAGTGACCATGTTCCTCAGACATCTAATTTCTCTTCTTCCCTTTGGTTTGCTCTCTGTACTCACATATGTTGTCTCAGCAGAGGGGAGAAGGCATTCACTACCCCAAGGGAAAGCAAATGGCCTTTGAATCTCTTCTTAGCTTTTGTGTATCAAAACCTGGGTCTTAGGAGAACAGAAGGGACTCTTGGGGATAGGCAAGTGAATTTTTGGTAATGATTGTCAAGAATTGGGGGGTGTTCCAGGCATCTATTTGGGAAAGGCCAAGAACACTGCTAAAATGCTCTAAAATGCACAGGACAGCTCCACACAAGGAATTATCTGGTCCGAAATATTGATAGTGCTAAGGCTGAGACATTCTGGATTAGCCAAAGGTTTGAGGTGGTTTGAGGAGGGTAGGGCTATTTTTCCAAGGAGAAAAAGCTCTCCTGGTGCTGAGCATAATGGAGAGAAGAGAAGCCAGAGGTAAGTTGGTATGAGCGTAGACAACGGTACCTGCTGGTTAAAGCAGCCCAAAGTTTGCCTCATAGGTAAAGTCTTAAGGATGCAGCAAACAAAGAAAGATTTGTGCTGCCCAGAACATGGATATCCAGGGTATAAGGGTTTGGTAGTAAATCCAGGTAGCCAGCACCTCATAGAGAAACTGCAAGGTGCTTACCTGAGTGTCAGGAAAGGAAGAGAAAGCTCAAACCTAAAGGTGGATGAGAGGGTTGGGTGTCTCAGTGTCTACCTGCTTGGATCCTGGATCAAATGGGATAAGGGAGCAGGCAATGACTTTAGAGAGAGACATCTTTTCTCCCTTTATCCCCACATCATTGTATGATGTGAGAGGGGAGTGAAGCTTGAACAGCTGACATTATTTCTGTCATCTCAGAGTCTCAAAATGAAAATTAAGCTACAGAAAAAAAAAGGCAAATTATATTTTTCATGCTAAGTTTATGAACTGTAATAAATGGTTTATATTCCTATTTTGAGAGGCGAATTGGACTTTCGGGCCCCTTTTTCTTTAGAGATAGAGCCTCAAACTGTTGCCCTGGGTAGAGTGCTGTGGCATCACAGGTCATAGCAACCTCTAACTCCTGGCCTTAAGGGATTCTCTTGCTTCAGCCTCCCAAGTAGCTGGGACTACAAGTGCCTTCCAAAGGCCCAGCTATTTTTTGGTTGTAGTTGTCATTGTTCTTTAGCAGGCCTGCGCTGGATTTGAACCTGCCATTTCTGGTGTATGTGGCTGGCACCTTAGCTGCTTGAGCTACAGGCGCCAAGCCTAGGGCTCCTTTTAACTCTGGAATTTTATGATTCTATTCCCTATTTTTATTGCACATGAATACATGCTTATAAAACATCTTTTCTAGTTTGTTTTGGCTTTCTCCTACTGAAATTCTCATTCCCCTCTTGTACTTTATCCTTTGGTAGGTTTCGTGGAGGGAATTTGCTATAGGCAGTTTGGTGTGATACCATTGTTGGTCTGTAGAGAATCAAACTAAATGGGCCTTCCGTCTCCAGGTTGTTTCGCTCAGAGACAATTTAATATAAATGCATGATTATTTAAAAGGCAAATGATAAGAGGCATACTTCTGTTCCCAAACCCAGCCCTTGAAAGATAGTACTAGGATTCTATTCAGTTTTAAATAAAGGTGAAATCATGGCTACAGTTCTAGAAATAAAGATTATTGGAAACTGCATTGAAAAGGAAAATATACCTAAAAATTTGATCAAGCGTTTCATTGGTTTACTATGAAAGGGTAGTGTGTTCGGTCACTGAGTAGACTATTCCGAACTTCTGAGAGTACTTTCACATGAACAGTGTCATAAGCCATGGCAGATGCTGCTACTTACCTCCTAAATGTCTATTTTCCTTGTCTCTTCCTCACACTGTGCTTAGCTCCAGGGGTGGATCCTGACTACAGTGAACTAATTAGTGCATGGTATTCCCTTGGCCCGGGGTGGGTATGTACTCTGAGTTGACTAATCAGATTGAAGGAAGGATTTATATTCTATGAATGGTTTATCAGTTCACTTTTCCTACTGGATATGAACAAAGAAGCATGTAGAACACAATGATTATAAAACAAGATGCTCCCCTAGGACTTTTCTGTTGTCTGGGGATTGTGACTACAGTCCCAAACCTGTGCTCACATTTGTATGATTAACTAAGAAGCAGCATAATGAACTCTGCTGCCCCACCCCTTTCCCTGTCCCCTGTGCTAACTCAGGCTATTTATGGAGAGAAAACAGAAAAAATTTAAAGAGTTGTCTAGGTCCTAAAACATCAGCTCAGTGGAAAATGCAAGCCTGGCCTGCTTTTTTCTTCCTCCATTGAATATTTGTTTAAAAGGTGGACTTGTTAGGGACAGGAACAGATGTCAGGTTCCTGTGTTGCTGGGTTCTTGGTTCCCAGTACCAAGTCAACAGAATGAATGAGCTGAGCAAGCAGGTGCAAGCAGGCAAAGTGCCAAAATTTTATTAAAGATTAAAGCATAGTAGATTCCAAAAAAGGGATGGGTCTTCCCCTGTGAGTAGAGGAGACAGTGAGTTTAACAAGATTTTGCCGTATATGCTAACTCCATAATTTTATGATAAGTAGGAGTTGAATATTCATAATTTTCCTTGGAAAAGGGTAGAAAATTCCTGGAATTGAGAACTCTCCTTTTCCATCCTAACAAGGCAATTTCTGGGGGTTGCCATAGTACTGTAAAGTGTCAAGGGCTTGGTGGGTGTGATTTTTATTATGGTAATGAGGGTAGGTCATTTAGGGACACTGTTACTTCAACTGTGCACATGCTCCAAAGACCCTCTATGGAGGCCTTGACAATATCTCTACTTTGTGGTTCTCTACCTCTTTCTGATTGGTCAGTCCTTGGAGACTCTCTATTGTAGACCAAACATCTGATCAGTCCTTGATGACCCCCTTGACACATCATCTGTTCTTTTTTTTTTTTTTTTTTTTTTTTAGAAAAAAAAAAAAGATGTTGTGCGGGGGTGAGTTGAGTGGGGTCACAACGCACAGCAACCACAAAAAATTGGGCTGAAAGGTTTGTGATGCCAAC
>CAUYQV010064715.1:0-31507 GCA_963574575.1 Galagoides demidoff
ACCTCAAAAATGGTCCCTCCAATCCCCCTCCCTCCACCCATTCCCCCCTCCCTTCTCCCTCCCCCCTCCCCACATTCTTAGGCTAATTGGTTATAGCTTTCATATAAAAGGTACAAATTAGTTTCATAATAAAGGTGTGTACATTAAGGCTGTGTTGATCAGTTTGATGGAAGTATTTCGGATTGCATGCGAAAACCCCACACTGTACTCCAGAAGTGCATTAATGTACATAGTTACCATTCAATAAAATTTAAAAAAAAAAAAAAAAAAAAAGAAAATCAGTGCTTTAAAGAAATTAAAGGTTAATTTAAAGTATTTGGAATCAGGTGGCCAGGGGGGTGAAAAATATGGTACGAAAGGTTATTTGTCCAGAAAAGGGACAGCAATAGAAGGTCTGTTGGATAAGGAGAATCATAAAGCCATCGGGAAAAGGTTTTAAATTAGATAGGAAATACAAGTGGGGCCAAGTCAAATCTCCAGTAATGAAAAGCAAGTACAAATCGTCTTGCTACCCGGGTGAGCAGAAGGGACTGTGGGCCGTTAGATGCCATCACAGCAGTCACTTTTGGATCATCCAGGGGCACAGAAAAATAAACAGACATCAGAAAATTTTTACTTTAACAAATTCACTCAGACTTTTATAATCCATAAATCATCTAGAGAAAACGCAATTCTGACATCTGCTTATTTATAAATGTTATGTCACCCCCCCCCCAAGTAAAATCGTATTTATGTGCTAAAACTTAGGGGTTCAGAAAGGCTCATTCTGGTCTTGGAAACAATTCAGGAGACTAGGGAAGGAGAATGAAGGCACATGTCAGGGCAGGTCCCAGGCTTCAGTATGTTCTGAATGAGATATAGGTCCTGATGGAGGAGGGTAGGCTTCCGGCTCTGGAAAGTTCTGGACTTTTAGACACAGTGGAGGTAGTGGTCTATACACACTTTCCTGACAGCTGCCATCGTCTGGACATTCTGCCCCACAGCACCGGAAGCAGCAGGTGGTTTAGTGGACTTGCATTTGAGTTGCAACCAGTTTTATGACATGTGCACTGTTAAAGGTATTTGGTTCCTTAAGGGCTATCTGAGAAGCTGAGTATAGAAAACGGATGCCAGACTGGCTGTCAACCGGTGAGTGACAGGCAGCATCATGTGACAAAATAGGCACGATGACAGGGTCTCAAATGTGACCCAGGGCCGATCTTCTCAAGTTCCATATTGGGATCAAAATGAACTATCCTCAACTGAAAGGAGCCAGCAAATCTTATTTTAAAATCTACAGAAACGCACCTGCTTTTCTCATCACTGTACTGGGACTCTGGTTTCTAAGTTTGCAATACAGTGAAAAACAACAGCAAGAAGAAAAAAAAAAAAGCCCTTCTGGAACTTAACCTTCAAACCCCTGCAGACTTGAAGCGGAGATAAAAAGAAACCCTTCCAGCCTTTATTTTTTTCATTTTTGTTGCTTAACAGGTAATCCTACCATTAACAAGCTTAGTTCCATGAAGTACCTTCTGGGCCAAAAGATAAGACTCTCTTTCCCCAAAATCACATTTTCTCAAATATTTTTCAAAGCTGAGGTATAAGCCTTTTAATAGAATTATGCAAATTTGGCCCTAACTCCAAATGTTTTAGGAACTAAATACCGCTTTGAAGAGTCCCAGTATTTGCAATGTCCAGAACGGAAAAGGAATGCCAGCAACTGTGAGCATTGACCGGGACTGCGATGACCCCCCAAAGTGGGATTCTCTTTCCCTCTAAAGTTATTTTGCACAAACTTAATGCAATTTCTGCCACTGAAAGGTCATTTTGACTCTCTGCAGTGAAAATGCTGACCGGTCATTAGGGGATTATCTGCTTGGCAGAGTAGAAGCCCAGCTCAAATGCACCTCACTCCTGATTTGAACTGGCTGATGGAATGAAAACATCTCAGGCATAAGCCAGAGCAAATACAGTGATGTAAGGAACGTTTAGAACCCCTAAAACTGAGATGCAAAAGTACATCTGAAAAAAGGCCAGAGCACTGCGCGAAATAATTTTCTATTTCCTAGTTTTTCTTTTAAATAATGGAAGACATTTTCCTTTAAATGTTACTTAAGAAAAGATAATTATGAACAACAGTTTCCAGTCTGATAAATGCTAAGCATTGCAGGTTGGGTAAGATGCCACGTATGGAAGGTGGATCGGGGATGATGGAAAAGAAAGTGTAAGCACAGTTCTGATCCTGCAATTCTTGGGCCTTCTCCGTGTGGGTAAAGAAAAGCACTTACGTGAAATAGCCACAGGCCCAGGAGCTCTGTCTTATCAATAAAGTAAGTCCTTAGGACTAAATGGCTGATGGAAACAGTGATTATTTAGACTCAGATTCATCAGCCCTTGAGCACAGCTTCGAAGAAGCTAGGAGTGTCCCAGCTCCTATTGTGAGCTGACCCTTTCCTGGGCATCACTCTGCAGGGTGAATGCGCTCTTCTCCCTAAAAACAGTACTTGAAGGTAAAGTGTTTGTCAGACGGTCACAGGACAAAGGAAGAACACAAAAGGAGACGTGCAGCACATGGGGACCTTGGTCAAGTTATTATTTTTACCCCAGCTTTGCTTTTTGAGGGTCTCTAACTACAGATGGATTTATGGCTAGCACACCGTTTCCTAAGAATGAGGCCTCGCCTGAAAATTCAACTCTAAGCAACTTTTAAAAATGCACTTATAGATTCAAAAATACACATGACCATGACGGAACCCCCAAACTCCAGCCTTTCCTTGATTCCCCCAGAAGCAGCTCCTAGTCTGCAGCCGCGAGGTGCGCTGTTGGCCCAAAGGTTGTTTGCTGTGGTCCCCCTACGGTATGTGCACACTCAGCTGGCATTTCTGCCAAGACGCTGAAGCTGAGAACACCGGCAGTTTCAAATATGTGATCTGAATTTCAAAGTAACATTCCTGTGCTGTTTCTGGTACACGTCAGCGTTCCCAGAAACAGTGGGCGTTACAGTCACCGTCCTATCTGCCGTGCAGGTTGCTTGATATATAGCTGGCTTTAAACCTGAAAGTCCTGGGTCATCAGAAGTTGAGAAGTTTTGTCCTTGATTTATTTGTCCTTGTTCATGTGGAATTATGATCAGAAGCCACCTCTCCACAGCTGTTCTGCAATTTGGCTTCCGGAATTTCTTCTAAGTGCCCTGTTCGGTGGGATAACATTAATATTACAAAAAAAGGGATCGGGTTTTTTTGTGGTGAAGTGGATGGTCTTGTTTTATTAAAAATTGCTAAAGGCTGTAATTTGCAGGTACTTAGTTAATCCATGTGACATTTAACCTTAGCCTGTATTTTCCCCCCCTTAGGAAAATACTTTCTATAAGCCAAAAGAAAAACATGAAAAAAGCTAAATCAAACCCAAAACACACCTACAGAATGAATGGTGACATCCTTTCTGCTGCTGCTAGAGTTCTGGAAAAAGACAAAACAAAATATGATTCCCTACTTCCGTCTGAAATTATGTCAAGTTATGAAAAGAAAATACATAGATATTGGTGTTTTATATTTTTTGTTTTCTTTTTCCAAAAATAACAAAGACTTCATAGCTACAGCTGAGCTGCATGCTCTTTTCCAAAAAATTTATGCAAGAGGCTTTTCAGATGGGGTCAGATGACAATTCTAAATACGAATAACACAGCCAAGAAAAAAAGGATGCTGTTTTGGCTGGTACACCTAGGTATTAGTTTGCAGTCTTGCAAGCTAACTGAATATCCACAGACCCTGGCTAGAGTCCCGACGATGGCTCTGATGCTATGTCTGGTTCAAACTGGTTTGGTTGCCTGAGTTAGAAGTGTTAATAGGGAACAGAAAACAAATCCCCTGACTGCCCTTTCCTCTGAGCATCGCGCAATAGGACAAAATTGTGAAAGAAGGATCCAGAATGACAAGAAGACCAGATGATGCCTCAGGAAAAAAAAAAGAGATCAATCATAACTCTGTAGGGTGACTCCGGTGTAAAGGCGACCACGCATGTGTGCCATGAAGTGGGTCGTGTTCTAGTTTTGCAGTTTCTAGAATTTTAAACAGTAGCATAGTAGATTCAGAGTAAACCATTTTCCATTGCTGTTTTCACCTTCTAACGGGTCATTTGGTAGACCAGAGATAGTAAATATTAGCTTGTTCTTTCTTTCTTTACTTATTTTGCTCTCCTCCCAAAGGTAAGTGCCGGGAAGCTTTTGTTTGCTTTGTATATTCCTCTGGCCCTAAGCCTAGACCAGCGCCAGGCACGGGGTTCAGTAAATGTCTGTTGAATTAGTAATAAGTAACCTCTTTCAGTCCCATGTTCCTGCGAACCTGGTTGATAACATGCCTGTAGCTCCTGAAATTACATTATTCCATATTCATTAAACACAGAAGGGAAAGGAGGAAGGTTGGATGTTATTGTGTTCAGGATTAAATGAGATCATGTATGTGAAAGTATGTGTGTCTACATTTTTTGGCCACGTGTATTATTATCATTATTTCTATTGTGTATCTTCCTTAGGGTGAAGTCTTCATAAGGAAAACTCCTGAAATATGAAGTATTTGAAAAAAGGAGAGAGTTAACGGTCAACAAAATTTAGTAATAAATCATAAGAGAAAAAGGGAGGAAGGAATACATACAGAAATAAAGAATACCTTAAAAGATAACAAGATACTAACTTGGGTTAGTTAGTATCATAAATAAGCATACATACAATTAGAATTTCTTTTTTTTTTTAATTAGTTTTTTTTGTTGTTGTTATTGCAGTTTTGGCCAGGGCTGCATTCGAACCTGCCACCCTCAGTATATGGGACCAGTGCCCTATTATTCCCTGAGCCACAGGCGCTACCCACAATTAGAATTTCTTATTTTATTTTCCCAGAAAATTTCCAGTAGTTGAGTTTGGGTCTCCCTGAGGTGCTGGGCTTCAGAGGAACCACACAGGTCGGTGCCTGCGCTATGAAATATCCTGAGTTGCCTGGGGTTCACAGTGGCTTTTATACCCTGAGGACCAGGAGGCGTGGTTGAGACGGATCTTTGCCTACCCCTCATAGCCTGATAAGGCAATGAAAGGCAGCCTGTCTCCGGCCTGGTTATTTTAGTCTCCTGATGTTCCCTGGCCTCTGTGCTTCTCCTTCTCCATAATTCTGTGTGGCTAGTTGTAATCAAACCCTACCCTGGAAATGTCAAGCCTGAGCCGGAAGAGTGCAGCTATTCCAACAGCTGCCACTCTGGGCTCTCCTGCTGTGTCACAGTGTGAGGCCTGCGGTGGACACGAAATTGAATTACCAGAGTCCCTTCCACCAAACAGATACTGTACTGCTGAATACAGGCATAAACAAACAGTGCGGGTACCTGCTGCAATCAATTGTTTTAAATAAGAATGAAGTAAATATCAGCTTGCCTAGCTGAGTCTGAAAAAGAGACCACAAATAAAAAACACTTGTTCTCCCTGTCAGGGGCAGAAATACCACACATCTTACAACACGTGCTGATTCACATCATGCTACTGACCCTCCACATCTGTAGTCTGGATCGATTCTAATTTTAAAAAGGCTCTGGATCACATAACACATGATATGCTCATTCCACCAGTGGAAGCAACAACCCTTGATGCCTCATTCATCCGACCCAAGTGCCTCCTTGAGAAATTGCAAGATCTCAGCCCACTCTAGTCACAGAACTCCAAGTCCCATTACACAACACCCTCCTGACGCCATGTATTTGGACGGCGAATTCAAACAATATTTTGAGAAACAAAATTCAACGTGCTATACTCCCATTCCTGCTTCTGCCAGGGAAATTTACACATTGCTCTAGAATGGTTGTTTTCTCACCGTCTTGGGCCTCATGAAGAGCTCAAAGGCAAAGGACATTTTCTGCGACATTTCAAATGTTCAGAGGACTCATAAAACATGGTCATCCCAGACCCACTAATCTGGTATTTTAAACCTAAAAAAAACAAAACTATTTCGAACGCCTCCCAGACAGAACTTTAAGCTGTGGCAGACTTTCGGGTCTCACTAGCTTCTGTTTTACTCCCACATCAGAATAATCTTCAGAAGGATAAGGAACAGCTGACAATAGAACTCTGTTTACCAAGCGTCTACTGGACATCAGACCCTGGATCAGGACCCAGCCAGCATTTGGAAGTCTCAATCCCTGGAGATACTGTTCACGACCTTACAGGTAAGAAACTGAAGGTCAGGAAAGGTAGGTAATTTACTTAAGGCAACAAGAGGAGACAGAAAAACATTAAGTCACATCTGCCAAAGTTTATGTGTGTGCACGTGTGCACGAGTATGTGGTTGGTCATTCAAAGATACTAGATTCCCATTTGGTCCAGATTCTCTACTTGCTACTTATTTGACCACACACAAGTTATTCAACTTTTTTTTTTTTTTTTTTTTGGCCGGGGCTGGCATATGGGGCCAGCACCCTACTCCTTTGAGCCACAGGCGCCACCTATTATTCAACTTTTTAAAAGGTGATTTTCTTTGACTTGAAACGTGAGAACAGTAATTCTTGTACCTTGCACTTTATAGGATTGTTAAAGACGTAGGATGAGAAAACATATATGGCGGGTTGTTTCTATAAGCAGCAAAACACTTTCAGATTTGTTAAAATGAGGTTTTGCTACCCATTATAGAAAATGCCAAAATGATTGTGGCTTACTCAAGAAAGAAATCTATTTTCCTCTCGCATGAAAGGTGGCCTGAGCTAGGCAGTCCGGAGAAAGCAGGCAGATCCCTAGCACAGGGTCCCCAGGACCCAGGTGACATGCTGCCCTCTTCCTCAGCATGTTGCCTACTGTACCAGGTGGCCCCAGAAATATGGTCCATAAGAGAAAAGATCAAAGGAAGAACGCACTTCCTCTCTCAAATGTCCCTCCCCAGAAGTTGCACACTCTGGCTCTACGCTTTCCATTTTCCCAGGATCTTGGACTACCTTCTACAGCACGTGGAGACGTATAAATTATGCCCGGATGGCAGGATTAATAAGGCTTTAAACGCAATGCATCATTTTCCCCTTGGAGAGCATTAGCTATACTTTTGGGGTATTTCAGGGAGAAAATATACATCAGGTATTACCATCGTTTCACAGGTGACAAAGTGCAACCCAGAGTGATTATAGAGCTTATTTTAAGTCACACGGAAGATGAAAAAAATTACAACAAAGACATTTGATAGTCATACCTTCTATGCATGCTTTTTTGTGCAAAACAGCCACACAGAAAGCATAAAATTCACCTAATCAGCCGAATGTTAGCAGAAGCAGCATCCAAACACCCTGAGCACTGCCTTGAGTTTGGCCTTGTGCAAACACAACTGAAGAACAGCATTCTTCTTAATCAACCAGAACGCTGTAACCCCAATCTGCACGTGAAAGACTGGAGGCGGTGTATGCGAGCTGTGTATGTGAGCTGTGTGCTCGCTCACATCTGTCTTTCATTTTCATTTTAAGAACCACACCAAATCTGCAGCCTCTGACTGCCGACTGGTGCAACCCTCCATGCCTTCCCATTGGTGACTGGCACTGGTGTGACAGAATGCATCCTCACGTTTCTGAGATGTATGTAGAAAGGGCTTTACAGTTGCACAGTCTACATATTGCTGTCACAAATTATTTTTACTAAAATAGATACATGATTGTGCAGAGCAAACCATTGTGCACATGAACTCCAGAGGACAGTGGATGCTATTGCATACCTCCTAGACAGCCAATGGTCACCTGACTCCTCTCCCCTTGAAATATCTTCAAAGTGACTCGAAGTATCCACATGGCTTCCTCCCAGGCCTCACTCAGGCCTCCTGGACACTGATTTCCCAGATTGCCCTGAGTGAGAAGCCACACCCACCCATCTACCCCTTTCTCCCTCCCTGTTTTCCCTCCTCTGGCCACTTCTTACCACCTGCTGCTGGCCATCTATGTGTCTCTTCCTTTATTGTCTGTCCGTAACCAAAACGTGAGTTCCCAGAGGGTGGGACTCTGACTCGCTGGCTGCTGTATCCCAATTTCTTAGTACAGGGCCCAGCGTATTTGTAGAATAAATAAAAGAATGAATATTGACCAGTTTAGGCACTATGATAGACCAGAAATAAGTAATTGATTTGGCCAGGTGATCCCATAATATGTCCTTTCAATCATACAATTGACATCTCCAACTGAGCTCATGAAAGCCTTCAGCTGGATCTTAGCAAATCTCACAGACACTTGCTTTTCTTCTTCATCATAATGAAGAATATCGACAAAGTCAGTCATTTCCTTCAAGGCCTCTGACTGATTTCCACTGAGATTGCTGCCTTTGCGATATTTCTTGGCGTGACTAGTAACAACCTCCAGATAAAGTCACAGGAAGTAGAGAATGCCATACACATACACAGTATTTATTCATTGATTCATTCAATTATTCAAGAAATATTCTTGAGTTCTTACTATGATCAGGGAGGAAGACCCCAAGGAGGTAGCAGACAGTCCCTGCCTTCACAGAGCTTACGTTCTAATGGAGAAAGGGAACAATAAACAAATAAGCAAATTAATTTATATTTTGAAGGGTAAGAAATTCTATGACAAAAAAATAAATCGGGAGCTAGATGGAGTGACCTAGGGAGATCAGGGAAGGCAGACATCTGAGTAAGTAAGGGAGTTAGGTTGGAGGATGGTGGGGAGTGTGTGTCTTGGTGGAGGGGCTGTCTGCAGGCTGGAAGGCCCTGAAGCCAGGAGATTCCTGGGAGCAGAGAGTCAGATCCTTGGGGACAGGGGAGACCTGGGACAAGTGTATGAGGAGGGCAGTGAGTGAAGAAGGTGCAGCTGCTTCCAAGTCAGAGATGGGCAACAAGAGCACAGCCATATTGAGCCCTTGTAGGCTGCTGTGGGAGCCTGCTTTCCTCAAGGTGAGGGCTGTTCTGGGGAAAGAAGCCGCAGAGTCAGATGGACCATGAAAGACAACCCTGCTAGCTGTGTGAGCAACAGGCTCTGGGGGCTGAGCGCTTCAGTAGAAAGATCAGTGACGCCGCCATTGAAAGACATGGAGAGAAAGAGTGAGGTTGCAGATGGGCTGAGCAACTCCTTGGACCGAGTTCTCACGCACTGAAAGGAGGAAACAGGAGGAGTTTGGGGGCTGGGAAAGTGGGACTTAGGATACCAGGCCTAAATGACAGAGGACATTCTGTCCACTGCAGCAGCAGAGGAATGTGGCAGCATTCAGAGTTGCTGCAGGAGAGCCAGAGAGCCGGCCTGGGAGGCCCCGCAGCCAGCAGCGCAGCTGGGCAACCCCAGACACCTGCACCGGGCTTCCCCTGCCAGAGACAGCCCAAGTCCAGGCTGACACCAGATACCAGACACAGGAACTGTTGCTGGGAGCCCCAGTCATCACTGTCACCTTCCTAGAAAAAATATAAATAAATAAAGGATTCCAAATGGCTCCTGTTTTTCACTTCCCTTTTCCAATGCGGAGCACCTGAGAGGCAGAGCCTGGTCCCAGGCTGCAGGAGAGCCAGGCTCACCAGGGCTCTGCTTCCAGCTCCGGGAGGGAGAGCATAAGCCCCCCACGGCTATTCAGAGGTGCTCTGCCTTCTGCTTTGCTCATTACTAAATACTCTGTCAAAAATTGGGAGGGATGTTTTGGAAAGGGATGTGATTTTTATTTTTCTCTTTGTTCAGCTCCAGATCATGCTTCTTGTGAAATATGTGCCCAGCCTTGCTCCAGACTGGGCAGAGGTCAGGGTAGTGAAAACTATTTCCTTATTTGAAGAATAGTTCTGGGAGAAAAAGACAAATTTGAAACCTGGAGACAAAAACTTTGAGAGAAAAATTAATCAAAGTCTTGAAGCATAGGAGGGAATATACACCAAGTAAATAACTGCAGAAGTAAAATTGCTTAGGTTGATATTAAAAAATTGGAAATTTGGTGCAGCGCCTGTGGCTCAATGAGTAGGGTGCCAGCCCCACATAAGGAGGGTGGCAGGTTCAAACCCAGCCCTGGTCAAACTGCAACAAAAAATAGCTGGCGCTGTGGCAGGCGCCTGTAGTACCACCTACTCGGGAGGCTGAGGCAAGACAATCACCTAAGCCCAGGAGTTGGAAGCTGCTGTGAGCTGTGATGCCACAGAACTCTACTGAGGGCAATAAAGTGAAACTCTGTCTCTTAAAAAAAAAAAAATTGGAAAATCTGGGTCTAGAATTCCTTAAAAAATGATCTTCATCACTAAATGTTAATAAGAACTTATTTATTGCATTTATTGATTGAGAGGTTAGCAGTTGCCATGGAGCCGCCAATGTTTATATGATCCCCCAAATTCATATGTTGAAATCTTAACCCCCAAAGTGATGATATTAGGAGGTGGGGATCTTTGGAAGGTGATTAGGCCATGAAGGTAGAGTCCTCAAGATTGGTATTAAGACGCTTGTGAAAGAGACCCAGAGAAACGCCTACCCCTTCTGCCATGTCAGGACACAGGGAGACGGTGCCATCCATGAGGAAGCAGCCCTCACCAGATACTGAATCTGCCATGACCTTGACCTTGGTCTTCCCAGTCTCTAAAACTCTGAGAAATACATTTCTGTTGTTTATAAGCTACCTGTTTCGATGTTTTGTAACAGAATCCTGAGTGTATTAAGGATGTTTTCGGCCTTTGTATACTCCATTTTAAAATTATAAACCTGTAAAAAAAATTTGTGTTATTTTGATACCAAATGTTATTAGCCCGATTCTTTTCTTCTATTATTTTATTGCTAAATACATAATGCTAATATGCATACATTTACTATAAATACTCATAGTTTCCTTTTAGTTCTTTATTTTTTAAATTTTTATTTATTTATTTATTTTTTGAGACAGAGTCTCGCTTTGTTGCCTTTGGTAGAATGTTGTGACATCATAGCTCATACCCTTACTCAGGCTGGTCTCCAACTCCTATGCTCAAGTGATCTACCCGCCTCGGCCTCCCAGAGTGCTAGGATTACAGTTGTGCACCACCACACCCAACCCATAGTTTCCTTTTAAATTAAAAAACCCTGTAGAGGCCAACCAAGGTGACTCACACTTGTAATCCTACCACTCTGGGAGGCCAAGGTAGAATAATCGCCTAAGCTCAGGAATTCAGAAGCCAGCCTGAGCAAGAGCAAGACCCCATCTTTACTTTAAACAAAAAAGAAAACTTAGGTTAGCATTGTGGCATGCACCTGTTGATTCCAGCTACTTGGGAGGCTGAGGCAGGAGGATCACTTGAACTCAGTTTGAAATTGCTGTGAACTAAGCTGATGACACAGCACTCCAGCCTGGGCAACAAAGAGAGACTCAAAATAACTAACTAAATAACTGACAGAACTAAAATTTTATAGCATGAGCAATCGAATGGCAATTCAATAGTCAATGGTAAGACTTACTTGGTGCCCTCCCCAGTGTTGGGCTCTCTGGAAGGCATATCATGTCATTCATGTTACAGTCTTGGTGTTTGTCCTGCTCCTTTTGCAAAGAACACAGAGAGAGAAATAATTTACCTACAGCATGCAGCTGGCAAAGGGAGAAAGCGGAAGAGCCTGGAGATTCTGACTAGCTTCCCAGGCATGGGAGCCCATGGGTTAAACAGGCTCTTCATTGCTTCCCTAATTCAAATAATTTCGACTCCGGGCATACTACTGAGATGTCCCCAAAGAAATTTGACTTATTTCTCCTTTCACGTATGCAGTGAAATAGAAAGCTTAAAAACTCACAATTTTTATAACTAGTATCTGGGAATTTTAGTACTATATTTTCTGATTTACGATAATACATATATAAATTTTGTCACCAGTACTTGGTATTGATGGCATGATTACTAATCAGTAGGTTGAGTTTTCCATATACCATAGATAACTAGAATACACTGGCTAATTGGATTCCTGGCTATAACCATGATAAGTAGAAAATTTTTCATCTATTATTAAAATACTTCTGAAATATATTACTACGTATTTTCTTAGTAGAATAATAATGAGATCTTCTTCTGCTGTAAGAATTTCTTATGGAATCATTACAGCTATTATTGGCTAAAAATGATTAGTTGAATTTATATTGAAACTACTCTATCTTAGATATGTCTTTTTGATACTAAGTCATTAACATGGATTTGTTTTGGGTAATTTTTGCATGTCTTCTAAAAAAAAAACACCAGAATTTTCTGGCTTATTAGATTCCAGTTACTAAGATTTGTCTATATAGTAATGTTTTGAAGAATTCCATGAATGCATAATTTGTGGGTTTGAGGAAAGGCTCTACAATGAAAAACGCTACACTGAAGCACTGTTTGTAAAAAGGAAGATGCTGGGCTTTTACACATTCCTGAGGCAGCCTGAGCTCCTCTCCCACCTTCTGCCCAGATATTTCCTTGGGGGACTGATTTTGGCCTCCCCTTATTCCAAACCCCCCCACCCCCACCCCCATTTTACCTTCTTTTTAAAGACTGTTCATGAGAGGGGGAGAAAGAGAGATGGAGAGAGAGAGAAATTGCAGGTCCTAATCGAATTTCTCAACTAGTATAGAAGTGTCTTTGAAAGCATTCCCGACAGACAACAATCCACCCTGAACATCACTCTTTTGGTTAGAGTAAGGATTTCAAGGGAGCTCCTTGTGTCACTGGATATTTGTTCCTTTGTCAGACAATTCTAATTACTCTAATCCTTCTGCCACCCAAACAGTCGATTATTGATACCAGTTATGGCATCTCATTCTTCTGCAAACAGACTTCCTGAGTCTTTTCTACCTAAGAACTTTTCTTGTCCAGCTAGGAGATTAATGAAAATGATAAAGCCAGAGGCTGTACAAGTCTCCTTTTGACCTCTGGACCATACTCCTGGAAAGCATTGCTATCTCTATGTGATAAAGCATCTGATGCTACATTTATATTTAACACAGATGGAAGCAGTGCACCTTCCGTTATGGAAGTGAACAGTAAGGATGGATTGTTCTCAGGTTCCCACATCCAGTGAAACTATTCTAGAAGCCACACAAAAGTTTCTGAATGAACAACATTCCATTTCTCCTTATAGGATGCTTACAGAGCCCTCCACTTACAGGATGAATGAATGGAGACCTACTGGCACACAAATAATCTACACATATAATCGCTACACACTGAAAGACAGCAGGATGGTGAGGGCCCACAGTGACAAACAGGTAAAGTTGGTGTCATTAGGTATTATAGTGTCTTTAGTTATGAAACGTGCCTGATTCACCTGGGGATCGTGGGTGGAAGTTAGCAAATGTTCCCTACTCTTAAGCTGGATCTGGTAGAACCCAGCCTGGCTTCACCTTCTGCCAATCCGCTGGGTGTTTGCTGTCCTGGGTATTATTAACCAACCGGTTTGCTAGGAGTGCTTTGTTTTTGCAATTTGTTTTCTGAGTAGTCCGAACAAACAGGTTATTTAGGCCATTGTGTGGAGAAGGCAGGCGGTTTTGGGGAACGACAGACCTCCCTTCTAAGGAAGGATTACTGGTGGTTGCAGTAACTGCTGAGAAGAGATTCTCTTGGTGTCCACATGCCAGCGAAGCCAGTGGAGGGCGGGGAAGCTCCCCCTCACATTGAGGTTAGTGGTGAAGTGTAGCCCATCCAACCCGTCTCTCCCAAGGAAATTCTCAGCCAAACACTTCCTTCCCCTCTCTCCTCTCTATCTACCCCAGTTAGGTGGGGGTGGGGTCGACACTGAAACCTTTCATGTTTATTGGGAAGACATCCAAAATACTCTATGTGTAGGTAGTACAATGAGGTAAGAAAACTGATTGCCTTGGGGAAAACATCACCCTTTGGATTATCAAATTTAGACTCTAATCCCAGCTCGGCCATCATTAGCTTCCCGGCCTCAGACCTCTGTGTTCTCTCCTGCAAAACACTGCTATGAAATTTACATAATTCACATGAGACCCCTGGAATAATGTCTACTGGTTTTCAAAGTCTGTCCCCATCCCCCCCACATCTCCTCCCCCCTCCCCACCCCGACAGGGAGATCGGCATTGCCTGGAAACTTGTTAGGAATACAAATTGTCAACCTCCATCAAAGAAGGAATGGATCAGAGTGGGACAGAGAGCTGGTGGCAGCAACCTGTTTTTACCAAGCCCCTCAGACAATTCTGATGCACAAAAAGTTTTAAGAGCCACTGGCCTGGCATATGAAAGTTCCTCAATAAACAGTAACTGTTACATCAGCTTAGTGTAGTACTTCATAAAATACAAATTTGCTGCTCTACTCAAAATACCAAATTTCATCAACTTTGATCATTTGCATTCCTGTTGACCAGTAATTCCACTTTGCAGAACTTTCCTAAGGATATAATCAGAAATGTCCAGAAAGATTTATTTGAAGAATCAATCATGCAAGTGAAAATTTGGAACTTAAAGTCAAATAATCAAAATGGAATTGGTGTAGTAAATTATGGCACATCTATATGACAGAGCATGGTGCGGCAATGAAAAACCATATTGTACATCACAGTTGTCAAAGCAAGCTCTGAGTGTCACCTCCATCAGAATCACCTAGGATGCCTCTTCAAAATGCAGAGCCTGGATTTATGAGTCCCCGTCTGAGATTTATGAGTTAGAATCTCGGCAAATGAGAGACCCTAGAATCTTTATTTTTTATATGCTACCAAGTGAGTCTTAAGTACCCAAAATTTGAAAATAAATGTTTTAGGTTAGTAATAACATGTAAGGTATCCATAGTATTATTGAGTGGATAAAAGTATAGTTCAAAGCACTATTTACAGTATCTCAATAGCATATACATCATACCCATATCTGTAAAAATACCAGAAATACATATGTTAACATGCTAAATAATCCTTTCCAGATGATAGGATGGCAATTCTGGTGATCGTTTATTTTCTTCTGTTCTAAATTCTGCACATTTGCTATAACATGTGTAACTTTTCCATGAGAAAAGCGATGTTACTACCATAACTACATCATTGTGGATATGGCATTGACCTAGAGAGTAGGGACTTCATACTTTATACCTGAGGGTAGAAAACTCTGACGTCAGCACATGTGAACAAGAAATGGAGAAAATGAAATAATAAAACGAAGACCCAGAAGGACAGTAAATATGTGTTTGTGTCTCCAGAGGGATAGCATTTAAGTTAGCTTGAGAAGTGAAGGGGTCAAGATCAATCCAGAATTAGTCTAGAAACCATTCCTCTTCGCTTTTGCCCGGGGGATACAGAGTCAATGTCAGCCATCCAGTGCCGGGGCCCACTGCTGACTCTATCCAGATACCCTAGATGATCACTGAGGACAGAAAGAAAGGAAACCGGGGTGATATTAAGCTGGCACAGAAGCTGCGGAGCTTCCTATGGAGTCCTGTTATAATAGGAGAGCTGCCCATCTTTCAGGGTGCTGGAGGCGTGTTGCTTCCTGAAGTCACTGGAACAGTATAGGTTACAGGGGAATGTTGCAACCAGCCTCCTCACTTTGCCTGTGGAAGACACTGGTAAGTATGGGATAGGAGACCACCTCATGGAAAATGCTCCATCCCAGCGGACCAAAGTACCAAGTAGAGTTCAGCAACTTGCATTTAAAGAATTGCTTTCAGCAGGTGTGTGTGCTAATGATCCATCCTGGGCTCACTTCCAAGCTGGGTGCTAGAGAAAACATAAAAGAGGTGACAAGTGAGGACCAGGGCCAACTGCACAGACATGCCACCAGCACAGCCCAGACTCAGAAAGCAGTCCCCACACTTGAGGCTCAATGCTCTGCAGCTGCCTCGTGAAACCCTTAATAATTCTATCTTTGAGTCTATGTTCTGTAAGTGAAGGAGCTTGCCCATCCACTCACACTGCCTCCCACTTCTGCAGGTGGCCAGCCTCCTGCTGCCCCGCCCCCATCCAGTGACTACAGCCACTTGGGTGGCAGGGGCCTGGGCACTGGTGCAGGGGTGCCAAAGGGGGGGTGCACACATCATATGCATCAAATCTCGGAGTGGGCCTGGGGGTCCCTGGGAAGGTCTTCACTCCCCCTGCAAATACCCCTATGCCTTACAGAGCATGATATTAAATAGCAAATAAAAAAACACTATGCCAGGTCAAGAGAGAAGCAGAGGAAGAAATCTTTTTTCTCCCTGCTTTTTGAACAAAGGGACTTCAAGGAGGTTTAGGGGAATTTTTTGGGGGTGGGAGGCATTTCCCTGAACTCTGAAAATGAGAGTGCCAGTTCAGATGCAGATTTGACATTTGAGGAATCCATGAACACATACCAAAAAAAAAAACAAGGGGAGGACTTACCGGGAAGAGGTTCCTCCCCTGATAATCATTTCTGGTCTGTCTGAGAAAACTACACCCTGAAGGGTGGATCCCTGAAGGTTTCACAACTATAGAATAAAGTGTGTGATTAAGTCAGGAGTATTTTCTCAGCACAGCCTCTCTAGTGATTACAGGCTGGGACACAGCCCTGCTTAATCATTTGCAGTACAATTATCCTAACCACTCTTGGTGTATATACATATACTATATATGAAGAAAGGACTAATTAGAGAAGGTATTGGGAGGGGAGTAGACAAGTTCTTTGGCTTTTTCTAAACAATGTTGGGATGAAAAACACAATAGTAATCAATAGCCGAACTCACGCTGCATTCTAGAAATTACCTTTCCAGCAACTTCCTATTGTTCTCATTTTGAAAAAGGAGTTAATTTTTTAAACATGGTAGTAATAAATTTTGCTTTTTAAAAAAAGCCCATTTGAACACTTTTCTCATTAGCAATCTGGAAAGTACAAGGCATGTACACACAAATTACAATGCAAATGCTTATTAGTGCAAAATACATTCTATGCGTGTTTATAAAAATCAATTACATTTCATAGCAATTTTTAAATTACTCCAACAGAATTAAAAATCATTTTAGGTTTTTAATAAATAAAAATTCAATTTTATTGTCCAATAAAAGTGAGAAAAATCCATTAAACTCCTGAGTCCTGCACTTGCCTTGGGGAAAACCAACAAGAGGTTGGTAATTATTCACATGTGGAAGAAGGGGTATGTGTTTATGTGTGTATGTGTGTGTGTGTGTGTGTGTGTGCGCGCACGCGCTTTGAGGAAGTCTCTTCAGGACCTAAATTTTGGCCTGTTTTACCCCAAATTTCATGGGCTTCTTGCCTTTCTCTAACAAGAAAATTAGCCAGGATCTTCTTATCTGTTGGTAGTATGCTCTGTATTACAAAGAAAGGGTTCTGGATTGAGGAGGTGGCTTCAGGAAGCTCTGCTTCCTGTCGGAGGGAAGGCACATCTTCATGGCTGAGTCTCTCTGAAGGACTGGCTGGATAAGATCTCCAGGAAGTGCTCCCCTTAGACCTAGGCAAAGGATGCCCTAAGCTGAGCTGCATGCATTAGCTTAAGAGAGAAATCTGTGATGCTGAGGTGACACTGGCCACCTGGAACCGATGCACTCCCTTCCAGTCCATGCTTTGGGTACCCTGAACTCTCAAATTTGCCTACTAAATGCTCCAGACTGTTTCTAGAACCTATGAACTGTGCTTTAAGTGACTGCAGCATAACCATGATCCATACTCCTAGCTGGAGATAGACTCAAGGGCAGCTCTTTGCAGGCTGCTGTATTTGAGTGGTGATGTCCACACACCTTTGAACTCTGTGAAGGTCAAGTTGTGGACTGCACAGTAGCCAGGAACACAAAAGGGGCAGGCCATGGGTTGGCAGGGTGAGAGCCTACATTTGTACTTTTGCCTGTCTGCAAATGTCAGGGTCGGACCTGCTGCCAGGAGACTGTGTGCACAAGGGCCTGATTGCAAAGCTTCTGAGGCAGCAGGCATCTTAAAGAAAGAGGGAATGAGGGAGAGAAGGTTGACCCCGTAATAGAGTCTTTCTCTAGCTGAAGGGATGATTGTGAAGACAACATAGGGCCCAACCCTTATATTTGTCATTTATTGTGATGGGAAATTCAACCAACTTGAAGCTAAAACTTACTGAATAGCATATTATTTGATATAGGAAATGTTACTGAACTATCCAAAGTTCCCTGGACTTTTATATATGTAATTCAGCTTTCTGGAGATTGTTCCCAGTAGGATGTTGAAATGTCCACCTGTTTTACCCTGTGACATTGCTAAGGCTGCCCGTAGGCCAGAAGCCTTGCGAAAGACAAAGAATGGGTCCTTCATGAGTTTCTCCTCTGTGCTTCCCTGAATAAATACAAAGACATCTGTCTGCTTGCCTGAACCTGAGGTCTGAAGTCTCACTTGTAGAGGGTCATTCTTTGGCTTAAACTGATAGCAGCTAAAATAATGAGATCCCACATTTCAAGCTTTGGTTCAACTGAGAGCAGAGACATTCTTCTCACAGTCAGTGTGGAGACAGAGATAGGCAGGGAGAAGGAATAGTGTAAAAGTTCTTAAGAGTTCTGGATACCTGCAGAGCACCCAAACACAGGGCAAGACAATCCCAGAAGTGAAACAGGAGGGGCTGAGACAACTGGCCCCCTTCACAGACTTGCCCACCACGGATACATCAAATGTATAGAGTTTCAATTGAGGCTTATTTTCTTTTTTGAGATAGATCTCACTCTGTCACCCAGGCTAGAATACCATGGCTCAACCTAGCTCATAGCAACCTCCAACTTCTAGGCTCAAGCAACCCTCCTTCCTCAGCCTCCCAAGTAGCTGAGACTGCAGGTGCCTACCACAATGCCCAGCTAGTTTTTCTATATTTTAGTAGAGACAGGGTCTCACTCTTGCTCAGGCTGGTCTTGAACTCCTCAGTCTCAAGTGATCCTCCTTCTTTGGCCTCCCAGAGTGCTAAGATTATAGGTAGGTGTGAGCCACTGCACCCAGCCAACCTACATATTTTTACAAGCATAAACCCTCAGGTATACTAATGACAGTCACGTGAGTGTTAACAGTTATGAGTACATGAACCATATTCACAAAGGAATAGGTCGCGAAAGAAAATGTGTAAGTGCATATCACTACTGTTGGTAATTGTATGTACCCAACTTTGTTAACTGCTGTCATCTAAAAAAAAAATGACTTAAGTCTGTTGGTGAGGTCAATCAAAAACCATGATAGGTTACCACTACGCATGCAGTTGCCTGAAGAGCTGAGCTCTTAAGACATTTTATCTTTCACAAATGCAGATATACAAAAAAGAGATGGACAAAGAGACATCTCTTCTTTGAGTGAGAAGTTTTCTACGTTTTTATGTACACAGACACAATGCTTACCCACAAACTCAATGTTGTGATAATGCCCTTTGGGAGAGTCAAATTTCTGATGTCCAAGGCAACAGAAGAAAAGTCCATCTCAGCTCTCAGAGAGAGACACGTTTACTCTGTATTTGTCCTCTGCAGGCTGACCGGATGGTGTCTGCCAATGGAGGGCAGATCAGTAATCTCTGGTAACACACTCACAGACACACTCAAAACAATGCTTCACCAGGTTTTTAGGTGTTCCTTAATCCTGTCAAGTTAAAATTAACACCCCAAGTCTACCCTTTGTCAATCTGGCACCCGTAGGCATCTCCTGAAACCATACTTAATTTCCAAATAAAAACAAGAACTGGGTAAATAGTCCCAAGTAACATGATGCAATTGGGATTTGGGGGATTTTAGAGTTTAAGGATTTCAGACTTTAGGGATTCAGACTTCAGGGACTTTGGACCTTCAGGACTTCAGCATTTGGGACCATGGCATTTGGGATAGTGTCTTTCCTAATCATGATTCAAACCCCTTTTCATAACAGCATTCACTACACCTGACTTATCTAATGAGCCTACACTCAGAACCATGGTCTCCTTAGCCACGCTCATTAACCTCATGAACGAACTTGACTTTGTCTGCTTAGACCCATGGTTAGCATTAGGTTTGTTTAGCTTATGTGAACAGTTGGGTCCTGTCAGCCCTCTCCATGGTTGTCTTCTGAGGTGAAACTAAGAGAAGCTAAATCAACACGATCCTATCTCTCTTTATCTTATGAAAGGAAACCCTTTATAACTGCATCGATTTCAATCATTATCTCTAAATATCCTGTGATTTTTAAGGTAATATAAAATGAGACTTAAAAGAACATAAATCCTGAGACACACTTAGTTCCTTTTCTCACAATAACTTCAAATAACCTAGTCCAAGATGGCACTTACTCGGTTTGATAGAGAATCTTTCTTTCACACATCAGATGTCAAAAAGCTGACCTACAGTTTCCTGTCTGCATATTTCAAGCAATTCATGCTGGGATGGCTTTGGCCTGCTTGCAATTCATCAAGTGTTTTGCTTTTATTTCTAATTGCATCTATTTTAATAATTGCATTAGTGAAAGTATCCAACAAGTAACCATATCCTAGTAATTTGAGTCAGGGTTGTAAGTGTGTCCATCACCCAGGCAGTACCCACTGCACCCATTAGGCAGTCTTCTGTCCGTCCTCTCCTTCCTTCTTCCCCTAACCAACCCTCAATGAGTCCCACTTCCCTCTATGTACTGTGTGCCCATTGGTCAGCTCCAGTCTAACAGCGAGTGCCAGAAGTGTTTGTTCCTCCATTCCCTAGACATCTTACCCAGGACGATGGTCTCCAGGTCCATCCAAATTGCTGCAAAATGCCTCACTTCATCCCTCTACGTGGCTGAGCGGTACTCCATAGCATACACACACTATGCTTTGTCAATACACTCATGAATCACTGGGCACCAGGGCCAACACTACATTTCTGCAACCGTGAACCATAATGCAACATGCACTTGAGTGCAGGTGTCCTCCTGACAAAATGACCACCCTTCCCCAGTAGCGGGATTGCTGGATCAAATGGTAGGTCTGATTTTAGTACTTTGAAGAATCTCCATACAGTTTTCCTTAGAGGTTGTACTATTAATAATTTTGCAGTCACACCAACAGTGTACAAGCATTCCTTTTTCTCTGCATCTACACCAGCATCTATTATTTTTGGACTTTTTAATAAAAGGCATTCCAACCGGGGTAAGGTGACAGCTTACTGTGGTTTTTATTTGAATTCCCCTGATAATGAGTGACATTGAGCATTTTTTCATATGTTTACTGGCCATTTATTTTCTTTGAAAAGCTTCTGTTCGTGTCTTTTCCCTGCTTTTTAATAGGGTTGTTTATTTTTTTCTTGCTGATTTGCTTGCGTTCCTTATAGATTCAGGTTTTCAGCCCTTCGTTGGATCTATGGCTTACAAATATTTTCTCCCCTTCTATAGGTTGTCTGTTTGCCCTGTTGATAATTTCCTTAGCTGTGCAGAAGCTTTTTAATTTAATAAAATCCCATTTATTTATTTCAGTTGTTGCTATGATTGCCAGTTGGATCTTTTTAATAAATTCTTTACCTAGGCCAATATCTGGAAGAGTTTTTCCAACATTTTGTTCTAGAATTTTTGTGGTTTCATAGCTTAAATTTAAGTCTTTTAACCATCTTGAATTAATTTGGGGGAGTAGTGAGAGATATGGATCCTGTTTCATTGGTCTACCTAGGGCTATCTAATTTTCCCAGCACCATGTATTGAATAGAGTTTCTTCTCTCCAGTATATATTATTGTGCTTTGTTAAAGATCAATTGGCTGTAAGTGAATGGTTTTATAACTGGATTCTCTGTTCCATCCCATTGGTCTATGTCTCTATTTGTGTGCCAATACTATGCTGTTTTGGTTACTATAGCCTTGTAGTATAGTTTGAGGTCTGGGAATGTGATACCTCCAGATTTGTTCTTTTGATTAAGATTGCTTTGGCTATTTGTGTTTTTTTTTTGAGGGGGGGGTTCCAAACAGAGCTTAGAATTATTTTTTTCTAGACCTGTGAAATATGATATTGGTGTTTCATTGAGGATTGTGTTAGATCTGTACATAACTCTGGGTAGCATGGACATTGTAATAATTCTGATTCCACCAGTCCATGATCATTATATGCTTTTCCATTTGTTTGTGTCATCTGCAATTTATTTCTTGGGTGTTTTGCAGTTCTCTTTGTAGAGCTCTTCCATCTCCTTGGTTAAGTATGTTCCTAGATATTTTATTTTCTTTGTGGCTATTGTGAATGGTATTGAGTCTTTGATTTTGACCCTGAGTTTATTAATGTATAGGAATGTTACTGATTTGTGTACGTTGATTTTGTGACCTGGGACTTTGGGGAATTAATTTATCAGTTCCAGGAGTCTCTTGGTGGAGTCTTGGGGGTTTTCTAGATAGAAGATCATATTATCAGCTCAGTAGATCATATTGTGTCAACTCAGTAAGTTTTTGTGTGGAAATAAGTTTTCAATTTTCTTGGGTACACACCTAGGAATGAAATTTTTGCATCATGAGTATGTCTTTTAATATCTTAAAAAGGGAAAGGTGATGTTTCAAATGTGGCCTGAACCTTGGGTTTCTTTCTCTGCTCCACCAAGAAGTCATGTGGTATGAAATTTGACTAAGCTATTCTTTCCTTCCTATATCAACTAATACAATGGTCTGAGCAGATCTCTTTTAATAAAAATGACTGTGGTGCTCTCCCCAACCTGCTCCCTATGGAACAGTGCTCTAAGACAAAGTTTATACTTAAGTAAATATTCTTCCTTCTAAATTCCTTCCTTGTAGTAACTTCTGCAACATTCAAAATGGAAACATGGCAATGTGCCCTTATTTGGCTCTTAATAAATCTCCTCCTAGAAGTATAGGGCCTTGAAGACCGAAATAACACAATGGACCAAAATGACACAATGACTTGGAAGATGAACATGGCGCCCTGCCAGGCATGGTGAATATATTTTTCCCCAAGAAGATCCTTTTGATTCCTTCTGAATGTGGACCAAGAGTGGGGAAATATGTAAACCACATATTGATTAACAGGATGTACATTTTATTTTTTATTCATATAAACAGCTGGCTTAATCACACACCAACTAGTTGAAATGAAAATTAAATCACATGGGCCACGTAACATTAGATCATTTAAAAATAATAATTTAGCATTATTTTTGGTAGGCTTTTCTCTCCTCTAACTTATATTGTTTGTAGACATAGCTACCATTTGAAGAACAGAATGTATCCTCAGACATGTGCTACATTGATAAGTTATGCCATGAAGAAAGAGGCAGGATATATTTTTGACTTTCCAATTTGACTGCTGTAACTTGCATTTCTCACTTTCCATGTGTGTCATCAGAGCTTTTTTTTTTTCTCATAGGCTTTTCAGTTCTCTCTGCTCCTTCCGTGTTTTCTTCATTTTGACCCCATAATTCCTGAATCACCAATTTCACCATTTGTGATTATCTTCAAACGATGGCATCGCGTACATCGTTACAGGGATATATCCATCAAGAGAAAAATGTGAATGTCAGTAAGAATCAGCTCTCTAATTTGTTAATGCATGTCTGAAAAATACAGAACGTGTGATATGGGTACAAAAATAACTTGAAACAGAAGGCTGGGGAGGGAGAAGCAGATAAAATACACATACTAAGTAGTTTGTTGATTCTTTCCCTCATAAAGTAACCCACATGTCGCTGGCTGCCCTGGGATTTCTCTGGTGCCGGCATGTTATACATCCCCAGTGAAGTTTCAGAGCCCTGATTCTCCAGGTTCACGCTTGTCAGGCGTGAAGCATCTTCCTTTCCTGGCCACTCTTCTAAGAGATGGAATGCTGTAGCTTCATTCTAATGACGAGTTTCCTTGGGAAAATTCCTTGGCTGCTCTACAGACAGCTCAAATCCAATATTTCACCAGGGATAAGTGAAATTTATGGGGTCTACAATTATGATTTGTATTTGTGGTCCTTGCAATTTGTATGAGTATGAAGCATCCCAAGTGTACGTGCAAAGAATTCACTGCATTACACAAGGACACCAATGAGATGCAGGCCTTGGTCTGCGCGCTGCTCTGCATAGAGCAGAATAATGATACTCCTCAAACTGCATCACCAGAACTTTCTAATTCCTAAGGTTCTTCTACCTGGACTCTTCCTCTATAGCTCAAAAAGCGTTCTCTCTTGACTTTGCCAAAAGAATCTTCAGTCACTATTTTTCTCGCGTCACTGTTTTTTTTTCAGTTCAGCTCAGCAGTTATTACGACGCCTGGTGCTGTTTGAGACATGGAAGGATTGTTAAGAACAAGTTGTTTTGAGGAGCACAGGAGACAAGCTATAGAAAAAATGGGCCTGCAATCGTGCAGTAGGTACATGAATCCATGCTGCGGTGGGATGAAACGTGCATGCAAATGATTAGAAAATGAGGAATTCATTACGTGGAAATAATCTGAGAAGACTTCATTACAGAGTTAATTGCTAAGCAGACTGCTCTCTGTAGGAACTAAAAGATTTTTTTTGGCAAAGTAGAGACAGAATGCTTTTTGAGTTGTAGAGGGAGAGTCCAAGTGAGAGAATCTTAGAAATTAGAAAGCTCTGGCAATGCAGTTTGAAAGACAAAACTCAGCAGTGCCTGTAGCTCAGTCGGCAGGGCGCTGGCCACGTACACCTCAGGTGGCGGGTTTGAACCCAGCCTGCTAAACAACAATGACAATTGCAGCCAAAAAAAAAAAAAAAAGCCAGATGCTGTGGCAGGTGCCTGTAGTCCCAGCTACTTGGGAGGCTGAGGCAAGAGAATTGCTTAAGCCCAAGAATTGGAGGTTACTGTGAGCTGTGATGCCACAGCACTCTACCCTAGCAAGAGCTTGAGACTCTGTCTAAAAAATAATCATAATAATAATACAAAACTCATTCACTCAAAGGGGGCACAGGACCCAATTCTGACAAACAAGTCTGCAGGACCCTGCAGGGTGCCAGAGTGAGAAACCTTTGCACCCTTTGAAGCAGTGTAGCCGGGTAACCTGTGCTCATTCCTGCCTGGGATGACAGAGGCTGGGGTCAGAAGCTGAAGCAGTTCTCTCCCATGTGAAGGAAAGGCCAGGCAATTGTGAGACTCTGCCCTCAACATCTCTGCGTCCTCTTTTGTAACATGAGAGAAGGAAGAGCTCTTAATTATGAGTCACATTTTCTAGTATTTGAAGGCAGGCTTACTCCTAATTGATAATCTTAGGTGAGTTTTTGAACCGGGAGTTGCCCATATTCTAGTGGTATTTGATGATACAAAATTAAAAATGCACATGATCAGCTCGACGCCTGTGACTCAAGTAGATAAAGCACCAGCCACATATACCTGAGCTGGTGAGTTTGAATCCAGCCTGGGGCCACCAGAAACAATGACAGCTGCAACCAAAAAATAGCCAGGTGTTGTGGGGGGCACCTGTCGTCCCAGCTACTTGGGAGGCCAAGGCAGGAGAATCACTTGAGCCTAGGAGTTGGAGGTTGCTGTGAGCTGTGATGCCACAGCACTCTACCCAGGGCAACAGCTTGAGGCTCTGTCTCAAAAAAAAAAAAAAAAAAAAAAAGCACATCATCATAGAATTATTTCATGAGAAAAGCATTACTTTATATCTTCCAAGTTTATCCCCTGGAAGAACCACACTGAAATAGTCAATGTATCTCCATTTCATGATGTGTAGCTAAAAGTAGATTTTCTGATTTTTCAGCCATGTTTGACCCGTTAAGCCTCACTATCTCTGACAAGCAAATCTGAAACCCCTTAAATTGGGGTTTCATAAATGTAATGCCAGTGGGGATTGCAAGGGACAGATACATTCACAAGGTCATCTGTTTTTTCTTTAGTTTTTCTTCCAACCCCATGAAGTCATCTATTTCTGCTGGCATTTTTTTTTCATATTAAAAGATTGTGGTATCCTTTCCAAAATCCAAGCTTTCTACAGCACCTTTTCATATTTTATGAAATAAAGATATTTTAAAAACTCGTAGTTTCTCACCCTTTCAATAATTGCTTTTTCACCAATTTTGGTAACTGTCAGCATCCAGCAGATTTAAGGATAGCATGTCTTGAAGGTGAGCAACTTCTGTCAGAGCAACCAGGGACTACAGAGACCGGAAGGGACCACAGGGGCTAAGGAACCACATGTCTGTCCTCAAAATCTGTTCAGGGACTTTTTAAACATGTCCAGAAATCCTAATCCAGTGGGTCAGAAATAAAGAGCAGAAATACATATTTTTTAATCTTTCCAAATGCTCAGCCAGGTTTGGGGACCGCTCACCCAGTCCAATGCTCCTCCAAGCAGGCACACAGTCCAGCCAGGGATGTTGTGGCAACGCAGATTCTGTTTCAGTAGATCTCACATTGACCCGAGAGTCTACTTCCTGCCCAGCTCCCAGGTAAGGCCCATGCTGGTGGTGCATGAAGGACACTTTAGCAAAGATGGTCCAAACCACACCCCAGAGCCACACTTTTGGACTACAGGCAAGAAAACTGAGGCTGGGAGAGATCCAACGAGTTGCCCAGGTCACATGGGCATGCAGGGGGGGGATGAGGAAGAATCCAGGTTCTTTAATTCCCAGCCCAGTTCTAGTCCCAAAAGTTTAGCACTTGTCCCCTAAAACTGCATCAGAAAAAGAGGGACAAGCCATTTGAGAAGGAGAGAGAAGTTTATTACTCTGCCAGCAAAGAAGACAGTGATCTCAAAATCCAAATTCCTGCTTCTGGGCAGAAGCACAGAGCTTTTAAAGGTTCTGATCTCAGAATCCCGTGTAGGGCCAGGCCAATCTCATGACCTCTGCCCAGAGTCAGCCCATCTTCAGCTAAGAGGACCTCGTGACCTCCCCACACCCCATCTTTAGCTACGATCTTGTGACCTCTGCCCAGATGACTTCCTTGAGGTATCTCCTATGGCACAAAAAACAAGAGACATTCCCTGTCCCTCCTGATCACTTGCCAGAGGCAGGGATGCAAGTTTCAGTTCCCCAAAACGTGGGGAGACATTATTCTGCCTTTTTTTTTTCAGGCCATTCTCTCTGTAACAGTGCTCCCTGCAACATTACACCAACTTAAGAAAAGAGCCATCTGCTGTGAGAACTGCCGGTGTCGATGAGGACTAAAGATCACGAGGCTGCTTTGGTTCACTCTTTTGTTTTCTTAGGGAGTCTTTGAACAGCTTGTGTTCTCATTCTCCACCTCTTTCCACCTTCTCGAGCTTTCTCCGATCCAGCCCGTGGTGTGTCCGTAAATGTTCAACTACCAGATTTTTGCAAAAAAAGGACCTGATTTGTAATGTTTGCTGATTTCTATGGTTTAAATACTCCTACCATGGCCAATTGGAAGCTACCAACCTGACATTTTTTAACATGCACGAATCAGGAAACAGATGCCCCCAGTCAGCTGTCAGGAAATAATGAAGGCTGGCTTCTGCACACCAGTGCCTCCAGGCCTCCAGCTCAGAGGAGCAGAGGCCACAGGTCAGAACAGTAGCTGGGGACGCAGTCAGACTGCAAGGAGGTGGCACCTGCCTGCAAGAAATAAAACTATTGCTTCTGAAGCTAGCCAATCTCTAGAGTAGCTGATCAGATATATTGATGCGTGTGTCTTAGCAAAGCTAACACAAAGAAGAGAGAAAAGGTGAGGAGCAAAGAATGTGCTTACAAATGAAGTGAAGCATTTAGGGATCAAAAACAAGGAAACAAAAATTAACTGACTACTCCACAGGTGGAAAATTGTATAGACAGATGCTTTCGTTTAATCAAAATACAACCCAAACATGAGATAGATTTGCAATTCAACACAATAGTATCGGCTTCAGACTCCTGTGCTCAGGGCATTTAGCTAGGCTCTCGCAGTATAGGTTTTATTTCATGGGATCTTATTGTAATTTTTCTGTTTTTCCTAGAAGAAACCTTTTCTGCTAGAAGTCTCCCTGAGAAAGCTGAGACAAACAGCTCTCTAAGCCGAGGCAGAGGTGACGACGGCCTTCCATCTGCCTCTGGACACCAGGTCATTTCTATTTTTATAAATAGAGGTTCTGTATTAAAAGAGATTCATCATATTAAGGACATTATATGGTTCTAGAGAGAGACTACTTATAATTATACACAACAGGTAACTAGAATCTGTGTAACAAATATGTACATTGTTTAGTCAAATCATACAAAGTAGGACGAACATAACATCATGGCTATTCTTCATTAAAAATGGGTTAAATTGCACAGAAGTATTATTTTTCCATGGAATTAATGAACAATAAAAGTAACGTTTAAGAAAAATAAGAGGAATAAATGTGGATTTCCAACACGGAGGAACTTTAGATATTACATACAGATAATAGTCCCTAGTTATGAACAAGATAGGTTCTGTGGGTTTGTTCTAAAGTCGAATTCTTATATAGGTTGGAATAAGTACATTTATTTATTATTGGCAACAGCTTCTATTCTTAAGTGCAAGTCAGATGTCAGTTGGATGTTTGTAACTTGGGGACTTACTGTAATAGCCTCCATTCTTTTTTTTTTTTTTTGCAATTTTTTGGCTGGGACTGGGTTTGAACCAGCCACCTCCCGTATATGCGGCCAGTGCCCTACAATAGCCTCCATTCTTTTTTTTTTTTTTTTGAGACATAGCCTCAAGCTGTCACCCTGGGTAGAGTGCTGTGGCATCATAGCTCATAGCAGCCTCCAACTCCTGGGCTCAATCGATTCTCCTGCCTTGGCCTCCCAAGTAGCTGGGACTACAGGCGCCTGCCTACAACACCCATCTATTTTTCTTGGTTGCAGCCATCATTGTTGTTTGGTGGGCCCAGGCTGGATTAGAACCCACCAGCTCAAGAGTATGTGGCTAGCGCCTTAGCTGCTTGAGCCATAAGCCGAGCCAATAGCCTCCATTCTTAAGTGCAAGTTGTTGCAACTTGAAGACTGCCTATATTTCTATCAAAAATAGCCTTGTTTTTTCTTAAATTGCCCTGCTCTGGTTTCTCTACATAATAAAAATTTCTTTCACCAATAAAAACATTTTCCCCACTCTCCATCTAAAGATTGTCACCACTCACTAGCTCTCCTGGGAAAAAGTGCAATTCTTGTCTGTTATCCATATTTAGTACATGCTGTGGTCCTATATGCCCACCTCCCCACACCCCCTTTATTATGGCCTCTCTTGGTCAATTCGTCACTGCAGTTCTACTAAGGTATGGTGATATAACCGGACAAGATGAATTCCTTAAATATTTGGGGTGTTAATCATCACCTTTTATTAATTCTCAAATGACACATGCAAAGAGTTAAATCTAAAGTATAAGAGCCTTCATACTTCCATACAGACCTCCTGTTGGAGGGTTGGAAAAGATTTCTAAGTTTTACATTACAAATTAGAAAGTAAACATTTGTAACCTGATAGAAAAACAACCAGAGGGAATAACTGGCGCTGCCTTACTAGATCAGTGTCAGAACTGGTGATCCTATTAGGCAGGCCTCCTAATTCTCACTCAGAATGGTGACTCAAAGAGGGTAGAGATCTTTTTTTTTTTTTTTGAGACAGAGCCTCAAGCTATCACCCTGGGTAGTGTGCTGTGGCATCACAGCTCACAGCAACCCCCAACTCCTGGGCTCAAGCGATTCTCTTGCCTCCGCCTCCCAAATAGCTGGGACCACAGGCGCCCGCCACAATGCCTGGCTATTTTTTGGTTGCAGCCATCATTATTGTTTTTTTGGAGGGCCTGGGCTGAATTAGAACCTACCAGCTCAGGTGTATGTGGCTGGCGCCTTAGCCGCTTGAGCCACAGGCGCCGAGCCGAGGGTGGAGATCTTTAAGAGACTAAACAATAAGCTGATCAACTGCCATTTTCAAAAGCCTTTACTGATCGTTTTAGTTACTTTAGGAATTGCAGCTTTTCCCCTTTTCGCAAATTTAAGCAGAGACAGTGAGTGTTTTCTCATTCTTCCTCTAATGCTGAACGGTACCTCTGGGGGCTCGAGCTGCAGATTCACCGTCTAAGGGCCCGGTTTCTGTTACAATGATAACTCTCAGAAGATGCCCATTTCCTTGTTAACTAAATATTTAACTTCTTTTAGCTATAACTTGTAACTTTAACAAAATCCTTGCAAAGTGATCAGGATTTCACCAAAAATCCTTTTGAGGAGCATAATCCTGATTTGGTTATTCTTTGCTCACTATCTTTTCCCAGTAATGCTGTTGCCTCTCCAGCACTCTCCTCCTCCTCCTCCCTGTTCTCTACCTCTGTATAATCCGGTTACTCTAATTATAATCTTCCTCTTATAGAAGGAAAATAATTTTAAGAAAGGAAACATTTTTGAAATATATTTCCTTTATTCTGGAATTTGCAACACCAGCAGGGTTCTTCATAGAGCAGCGGCCACCACGTAGGTTTCTATTAGGGGAAAGCTGAAGCCACAGGGCAGCATCTGCCATGGACAGAGACCCATAGTGGAGAACATTGCCGGAGTCCCACCAGTGACTGTGTGAATCAGAGTATGAAATGCAGAAAGCCTGGCATATTATGTCACCGTATAAGTGCCAGTCACACGTGTGGGTGTCAGAGGTCACTTCTTCATTTATAGCTAAAAAGTGGAAGGTGACTCATGTGTCCTCGCTACTGATGTAAACAAAACACTGTAGGTGGACAGTATCCCCTTGAGGTTGCTGGAGAAGTGAGTGGGTGAGGAAGTCACTCCACCAGCCTCCTCCCTTTCCCAACTGTGCACAGACTGCACCTTGTAAGGTGCCCGAGGACACTGACGTACTCACAGCAGGCGCAAATACCTTAGATCACAGCGGGCATTGACCTCAGTGGCTTAGGTGGCCAATTTAAATTCCATGATCTATTATCCCACTCTTGTTCTTTCTTCAGCCATTTATATGGCTCTGGGAGAGGAACTATTTCCATTACATAAAGGAAATTACAAAATTAATGCGCCCAGACTCCGGAGAGTACTTATAATATTGCATCATTTGACAATAGTTTTATCATTTCACATCAGCATGAAATGTTGGACAGAGACAGGATTCACAAATCTTACATTGGGAGTATTTAAGCATTTTTGGTCTCTTATTTAATTAATTGCATTGAAAATTGTGTGATTAGTACTTTTCAGGCACATCATTGTATGTATGTTCAGAGGCATCTTTCCAAAAAGGCAATAAAATATGAAAAAAGAACATTTTCATCCAGTTATCTTTTAATATATTCCTATATATTATAGACCTCATGTGACAATTGATTTCTGCTCTGTCTGGCCTGTATGACAAGGATGAGTTATTTTAAAAATCACACCTGTAATTTATAATTTAAGCCTAATTTGGCCTGTTAAGAATTACTCTTTTGGGGGTGATGCCTGTGGTTCAAAAGGATAGGGCTCCAGTCCCATATGCTGGAAGTGGTGGGTTCAAACCCAGCCCCGGCCAAAAACGAAAAAAAAAAGAATTACTCTTTTGGTCAGCACAGTGACTCACAGTTGTAATCCTAGCGTTCCGGGTGGCTGAGGAGGGAGGAGCCCCTGATCACAGGTCTTCCCCACCAGCCTGAACAAGAGGAAGAGCAAGACCTCATCTTTTCAAAAATAGAAAAATTAGCTAGGTGTCATGGTAAGCGCCTATATATAGTCCCAGCTGCTCAGGAAGCTGGGGCAGGAGGATCACTTGAACCTAGGACTTTCAAGTTGCTGTGAGCTATGATGCCAAGGTATTCTAGCCTGAGCAATATTTTGAGACTCTTGTCTCAAAAAAAAAAAA
>CAUYQV010064718.1:0-19714 GCA_963574575.1 Galagoides demidoff
CCTGTGGTCCCAGCTACTTGGGAGGCTGAGGCAGGAGACTTGCTTGAGCCCAGGAGTTGGAGGTTGCTGTGAGCTGTGATGCCATGGCACTCTACCCAGGGGGATAGCTTGAGGCTCCATCTCAAAAAAAAAAAAAAAAAAAAAAAAAGTGTAACTTTAAGACACTTTAAGTGTAACTTTAAGTGTATCTTAAAACCATAAAAAGACTGGGTGGTGCCTGTGGCTCAGAGGAGTAGGGCGCTGGCCCCATATACCAGAGGTGGCGGGTTCAAACCCAGCCCCCAGCCAAAAAAAAAAAAAAACCATAAAAAGACTAACATAGCTTACAGTATAAAAAATGTTTAATCTTCTGAACAACAAAGTCCACTATGAGCAAAGTTGAAACGTAAATTGAAAAATGTATCTATTTGGAACATATCATAAGCATTAATTTCTTTAAATACACAGAGTTCCCAGAAATCTAGAAGAGTCAACAACTCAAAAAATAAATAGGCAAAATAAATAGGCAAAATAAATAGGAGAAGGGGTGATGATACTGCTGGCCTACATTCAATTTCATGTCCCGCCCCACACACATATAACACACCTACGCTCCTGATACAGTACACATGCGGGGTGACTACTGAGAATGGCATGGAAGAGACCACACAGCACAACAGCAGCTGAGCAGAAGGAAACCAAGGCCTGAATATGCTCAGTTTACTGTCCCTTTTCTCCCATCATAATATTAGAATTGTTTCTGTAAAACTGTTCAGGAAAGTGCACGGCACAGAGCCAGAGGTAAGTAAGCATCTCCTTCCCTGGGCACCAAGGTCACCACTGAACAGTTCACAACTATTGACTCTAAACACAGACACAGACATACTGCTCCTCAGCAAGTGTGTGCTCTGTGAATCATATGTGCTGCAATCTGCGTGTGTGTAACTAAAGGCACTGTGCATACAAAGACAACACAGTGTTCTTATATACACCAAGATAAACTGGCAACAGAGAGAGACTACAAGAAGAAGGTAAAAGCAAGTGTCTATTCCTCACAACTAAGAAAACGTAAACAGAGATTCCTGTCACATAGGATCTCAGAACCATGAGGGCTTAATAAGAATTCAATTCCTCTTCTAAATATTTCCCATCCCAATCTATAAAGAACCAAAATCAATGGTATTTACACACATTCATGAAGAAATCCAATTCCCAGAGTATGTCTGCTAGCTCAGGAAGTGGATCTACCTACTGCCAAATTTATAAAACTGCATCACTTTGTATCACTGTTTCTCTTTCCAAAGTTCACAAAAGCCACCCAGAAAGACTTCATTTGGACACTCGGCATTGAACAAGGTGCTTCTTGAAGGGAAAAAAGAACACGGCATCAGCTTTTACATATTCTACCAAGTGAAATGAAAACTGTCAGAGCCTACAGAAAAAATTCATACGTACCTACCTACCCATGGGCACACGGACCAACTAAGCTGTATGAAGTTCAGAATTCCACTGCCAGATTCAATAAATAACAAAAGCACTTACTTTATTAGATATATTAGAATCTAGAGATCTAAGAAAATACTTCTTACTGACTAAACAACCATCTCATCTGTCTGAGATGGATCTACACAAAGTAAATCAAAACTACTGTATATAACTGTCAACAAGTCTTAAGTAAGTGATGATTTTTCTACTAATGAGTTAAAGGCCACTAAAATAAGATTTATATGCAGTGGCTAAATAAAAACAAAAACAATGGCAAAAAGTAATAAATAAAACTTAACAGAACCAATCAACTTTCTCAATGACCACAGGACAGTAAATAGCATTTCCATCTGAAAGTGAATCTACAGATAGGACTAAAGGAAAAAGTGGACCATGGTGAATTAACCTAAACTATTGTGCTGAAAATTAGAACTTAGTTATATCACAATTGATTTGGTAGTATAAAGTCTTACAGACACAATGAAGGTTGAATCTTATGTTAAATTGAAGAATATAATATTTCTTGAGCTAAAATTTTGAATGGATAAGCCACAGTCGGTGAGATACAGAAGGCGGCGGCTACTTTTCAAACATAGAGCCCTAGAACACTGTGGTGTGAACAATAAAGTGAACTGTACGTACAGCACTCTGGTCACTGATGAAGTAGACCTTCTGATGTTAATAATAATGCAAAGAAAATGCTAAACAGATATTCAAATAAACAAGGGAGAAAGCAAACAGTCTAAGTCATGGGTGTACAGCCCACCCGCCCAACACAAAATCATAAACTTACTAAAAATATTATTTTTTGTGATTATTTGGTAGAATTTGATTGCACAGGTCTCAAACATGAAGAATAGGAACTCTGTAGATGGGCCTGACCAAACCCTAAGGGAGCAAGGTAAAGAATCACACAGATGAAAATGTGTAGGCTCACTTTGGAGGCTCCTTTGGATTGTAGCACTTTAATTGAATCCTTCCTTTGAAACTTTCTGTGCTCTCATCTACAGCCACATTTCTTCCCCGTACTTAAAGTTCTTTGCGTTTATTGTCAGTACACTCACTAACTTTCTTTACCTTGCTCCCTCAGGTACACACACCCCCTTGAGCTGCAAGAGAACTAAATGCAACATCCAAAACACTTGGGGAAAAACAGAGACAAGAGACAACATCTTTGAAGAATGGGATTGGGTCCAGTTAGTCTTTGGTGAAATAGTCAACTAACTGTGCCTTCCAACTGAGAGCCATGTTAGGATTACACCAAAGAATGCCTTTATCTCCTCTGACCAAACTCCTTCCACAAGGGCCACAGCACATATTTGGTTAGTCAAGTCACCTTCTGTATTTTTTCCATTGCATACGTACTTGTCACAGTCACAATTTCACCAATAAGATCATGTGAGAAAAGGAGCTGGAAATACTCAAGTTCCATTTTTTGGCTGAGCACTTGGAGGGTGGGTGACTCCCTGTTGTGTGACTTGATGAGATCACCATCACCATCACAATAAACCGTCCAGCTACTTGTTAACAAGTTGCATTTCATCGTCACCATCTTCATCACTAGCTTCTGATCCACTAGAACTAACGTCACTGCCCTCAGGAAGCATTTCTCCGTGCTCACTTTCATCAGTGAACACTCTTTCCACCTCGCTGTCCTCAGAACTCCATGCTGCAATGTCGTCATCACTCACTTGCCTTCTCCCTGCCATTTTCTTATACACACACAACCGTGAGAAGACAACACACCATCACCCGTTCACATCAAGACTCATGGCTATGAGCAAAAAGAGCACCACCCGTGCTATATTACAAGCAGAGTCCTCCAACTTCAGGAACCGCAGAGACGGGCTCCCACAGTGGAGCAGACCAACAAATGCAGCCAAAACGCTGTCGGTGGTCTTCTGACAACAGAGCAGAGAGGTTAACAGCTCATCTGTTTGGATTAGAAAGTCCACACATGACATCTTGATTAACAGTTCTCTGAAGTCTCTCTACAGTTTCCCGCTCTCCCACTGCTCAGGCCCGGTACTGGCTGGAGAAGCCAGGTCCTGCACACTCCCTGACTCTCTCCATCTTGATCACATCCCAGTAGTGTCCCTGTGCAGGTTCCTCTCAATCTTAGGTTTCCTTGAAGTCATTAATTACTAAAAGCTACATTTCATGCTTTACTCTGATGTTTTCTGCCTTGTCTGTCAGCCTTCTAAAATAAATACTTAGCAAATGAACAACAAAATAACAAAATAATAGAAAATACAACAGAAAAAGTGACCAAAGAACCACAGCTAATGTTTCCTTGCAATGACGTAAGAAGGCGTAAGCGGATAAGCAATCCACAGTAGAACACACTAAGAAGTTTCAAATGTTTAACTTCTAACCAAAACCGGCTCTTGCATCCTCTCCTGCTGTCCAGACACGTGTCTGCCTCCCGCACAACCCGCTGCACAGGTCTGACAGTCCATGACTAGCCTGAGATGCCCCCTTTATGTTTGCCACTGACCAGTTCCTACCACTGTGGACAAACATCAAAGTTATGTGAACTATCTTTCAAGCAGAGGTACATAATCACCCCTATTATGATGTTCTATAATAAATTCATCAATTCCATGAAATGCAGAAACATCCTATTCTAGTGTATTAAACTTCACTGTCCAGCTCTTCAATATTTGAGATTAAATGATCATGGGGTCAAAGAAAAATTTAACTATAATAGACAGCATATCCAAGAAAACACAGAATTCAGAATATGATATTCACGTAGAGGCCTTTAACACTAAAAACTCTATAGAGCCTAGAAGTTTACAATGTTAATCCGAAGCAACACAGTTCTGCCAAGGAGAATTAGACCTTGCCCTCCCTCCCACCCACTAACCTCCATGTGAAAACTGTCACTATCTAGCCAGTGACCAAAATCTCCAAGTCAAAGAATAGTTCAAACAGCAATAGACTCTGCAAGTGCCAAACATCCACAAACTGAAGTGACAGCTCTTAAGGGAGCGGAGGGAGAGAAACGTCTCTTACTGTTTGGCCACCTTCAAACAACAAGCCAGTGACTACAGCCCATTCTGCCATTTCTCAACATAAAATACACACTATACACCAGCACATGAAAAATGTCACCTTCAAGCTGTATGAGTTTAAGGAGCTTACTGATATATTTCAAAGCAAAATGGTAAATAACAAAAAAGAAACTAAACCAGGATAGGGTGGGAATTTAGCATCTTAAATACAGATTTTAGGAATTAAACTTTCCGGGGGGGGGGGGGGCGCGCGTATCCAGAACTGAATTCATTATAATCCTTCAGTAACTACATAGTCTACATTAAAGAGATCAATAATAAAAACAAGTACAACACATTCCAAGAAATGACCACACCATGAGAAAATACAATCAACTGTATTTTCTCATTATTTCTAGCATTATTTTCCAAGGAAAAAACCAAAACTGTTTCTTTGAAAGTGGCTTTAGGACAGAAATTCTCAATCTTGTTTTGGTGCCAAAACAATTCAAGGATATACATAATCTCATTAGTAACAATGACTCAAAACCTATTTAGAGATTTATTTTGATGAACAACAATTTAAAAGCAAATTATCTTTGAGAGCAATAAGCCTGCTGGGCATTCAATACGTAAGTTATAAATAAATCATTTTAACTAGAACTTCATTTAGTAGAAATAAGCAGCACAAAAACAGTTAAAGAGAGGAGGGAGGCCTGGATGATCCGGGTCTCTGCTCACGAGGGCAGTGTGAGAGGACGACTAAGGAGGGGGAGGAAAGGAAGCGGGATGCAGCAGTAAAGACGAGTCTGGGCCCCAGGATGGTGACTCAGGCACACACGCTCACCTGACAGGGCCCAACTCTTACGTCAGAAATGGCTTAGAAAGCGGCAAGTAGAAAATATCCACCATGCTCCTATTTCTGGTTTACAAATCTCATAAAAGATACACTGAAGCTATAAAAAGTTCTTAAAAAGTGACAGAAGTGATGACAAAGCAAAATAAAAGGTTTTTCTTCTGTAATGCAACTTTCAGAAGCATAAATCAATTCAGTGTGAATAGAGTCAAATTTCATCAGATCCACTAATCTTAGAAAATGAGAGATATCACCTATACTGAAAAATCTTAATGTAACTCTCTGAAAACTGACAGATGAAATAGACATAGATCATTAAATAGAATGTCCAAGGATACCAGTAAAGGTACCAATATTCTTCCTCAAAATATTCTGGAAATGACACCACAGTGACAAATGCTCCCCTGCATGGACTCTGGTTTTGTGTCAACATGGGTGTAATTCTTACCCCATCAGTGACATTATTGTTAGGCTGTCATCAATTTGCCTAACTGAATATCAGATGTAGACGTCTATGATACTAAGGAAGAAATCAGTGGCTACTTATTGCAGAGAAGAATGAAGGGCTAGAGAAACATTCTGTCAAAAGACACAAAGCACTATAAACAGCTATCAGCACTTCCTGGGATTTCACAGGCTTCAGAGTGTGCACAGTGAGAAACCCTAAAGACCATCCATTCTCAAGTCAGCTAAAAAACTAAATTCCTGAACTTCATGTTTCCTTTGCCTACCTTCTAAGTGTATGGTAAATGCTCACACTACATTTCATTTTAATTCTGACGCCCACAAGAACTACTGACATTGTGAAGAGTAACAACACTGTCCCTGTGCTACTCTGAAAACCTGAGACTCACCCCAGGCCACACAGTATGCAAGTGGAATTTACTTCTAGGAAGGTCCCGGACAGTTGAAACATTTCCTCCACTGAGAAACGTGCAAACAATAACCCTGTCCAAAGCATTTGCCTTTCTCCTTTCCTATAATGCTCTCAAAACCACTAGAAAAAGAGGCATAAAAAGGTCAAGTGATACACCTCAAAACCAGGGGAGCTGGGAGTCTGACTCCACAGAGTGTGCACTTAACCACTAAACTATTCCCCAAAATGGTTATTAAGCAAGTATGATCTTTTCTGCTATAACACCTTTCTGTAACATGAATGAGTTCATAAGAGGTTAGTAAATCAAGGAATGATGTTGCTGTAACTCAGCCTACACATTGTGTTTCTGCCAGGTATGCCCAGCTTAACACAAGCTGAATGCGATAAACTGCCGGGGATTCTTGCACTGCACAGAATGCTCATCCACGCCACTTTGTTACAACTTAAATGTGGTCACCCACTATGTCATGATAAGGGAAGTACCAAGCAAAAAGCCCTATTTCTGTGACTTTGTTCTTGTCTCTGTAATCCTGCAGCCTAAACCCTTCATTATACCCCTTGCCATCAAGAATCCATCCCTTTAAAAATCAAATCCTCTATTTACTATAATATTTCTTTATATACTAGGACTCTTGGCATGTCTTTTTAACTGTGTGATTATTTTTATTAGGATTGGTACTGATTTTCTTAGGGCTGTGCACATAAAGCTGTGTACATCTTTTTTTTTTTTTTTTTTAGAGACAGAGTCTTACTTTGTCGCCCTTCCGTAGAGTGCTGTGGCATCACAGCTCACAGCAACCTCCAGCTCTAGGGCTTACATGATTCTCTGGCCTCACCTTCCTGAGTAGCGGGGACAAGAGGTGCCCACCACAATGCCTGACTATTTTTTCTTCCCGTTTGCCTGGGATCGGGCCTGAACTCGCCACCCTCAGTACATAGGGCCAGGTGCCTTACTCACTGAGCCACAGGCACCACCCTAAAGCTGTGTACATTTTAATTGACTTATACAACCCAATTTTTGAGACCTTTCAGTGCATGATTTTTAAATCACAAGACTTTTCAGAAATATATGCACTCATATCAATTATAGCAAAAACAACTATACAAAAAATAATATTTTAAAATCAATATTAATGTTTAATATCCCCTTATGGGCAGCCAGATCTTTCAAGTCTTTCTACAGAATAAAACTGCAATCATCAGAAATATTAGACAGCTAACACAACTGAACTGTTATTCATTCCCTGTTATCTCAGTGCCTTCTACATAAACCAAAATCAGGAGTTCCTCAGAATGTATATAAAAGAACTATGCAAACAAGCTAAGACAAGCTCCTAAATTTAACTGGGCATCAGAACCACTGGAGTAGCTCAAAAGATTATAGGTTCTCCCTCCCCACAGAGATCTACTGGACTTCCAGAAACAGGATGCTCAAATCTGCATTTGAAGAAGTTCTTCAGTTGATTGTACTTAATGATCAGGCACTTATAAGAAAAACAGCAAAAAAAAAAGCACACACCCAAAAGGAGGATATGTTTACATTCTACATTATCAATAATTTAAGTCAAAGAAATATTCTTAAAAAAGGGCGCTAAAATTGTACAGCTACTTTTTAATCATGTATCAGAACTGATCAAATATGGAAGGGCTGTTCATCAGCCACATATAATTAATAAGAAGCTTAGTGAGTAGAAAAAGCAGCATAACTATCAAAATCCTCCAATTATTTGCCTGAGGATACAAATCAGGTTTTCACTGTGGGAAATGAACAAAAATCTCAGTGTTTGCAATACACACACACATAGGATATTTTATTTTCTTGGGATAGAGCTCTGGCAATATAAAAGATGGAAAGTCACCCTGTTCTTTTGCCTCTTTATTTTGGATTTTGTGGGAGTGCTGGGGCAATCTTTCTCATTAAAGCTATACCAATACCAATAACTGTACTGCTTAATTTAAATTTACCTCAACATAACTTACATTTATTTCTCTATCAATATTTCCTGTTTGAATACCTATATAATCTACCACAGTTGGTAGAACGTTACTGCTACTATAGAACACAGCTTACTGCAACTATAACATTATAGACGACAATTGGAGAAAATTACACTTACACAAACAAAATGCTCTGGGAAGCTCTGTACCAGAACATGTATGTACTTGAATATTTGTGACCCAGAATACAATCAAGACAATAAAGTTTTAATCTGGGGGCAAAAAAAAATTGCTCAGTTTACATATAATGAAACCAACCTTAATTGGGCTACTAAGCATGATTAATTTGGATCTCAAATTATATCTGGCCATTACCTAGTTGTTCCATAAAAATCTTAAATTTATTCTCCAAACCACAGAGACTTGTATCTTATAATATCATATTTCATATGAAATACAGTATCATTAAAGCATCTATGTATTTTCATTTGTCTAACCCCAAATATTTTTATTCACTGCTCAAATGATATAAACTGAAATGCAGGGTAAATGAGAGAGGTTCCCACGGCTTTTAACAGGCTGCTAGTTCAACGAAACTCACACTTCACTGAAAATGGGGAAAATCACTGCTTTTTCAGTTAAACCAGAAAAATACCCCCAGGAAGTAATTCTAAACTGACTCAAAGAATGTGGCTTACCACCTGAAGTAGCTAAAATTTAATCTTCCATTTGTCAAAACTACTTGCCAAAGGCAAATGACAATCTGTACTAATGTAATGAGGTTTTCCGCAACTGGCAGCAGGAACAGAGATAGTGACAGAGACAGACACGGGGTGCAGCATCACAGCATCCTCAGAGCCTGCTGCAGGGCCCATAAACAGTGCCCCCAATCTCTGCCACAGTAAGTGAATACTACATGAGTGAACTGTAAATGTTAGACAAAAACTCCGAGAACGTGACAGCATCATGTTTCAGATCACATTTTTAATAAGGCAGTATTTTATAATGATACATAAACCTTTCAAAAACAAAAGTATTTCAAATAGATGCAGTGCTCTGTGACAGCCAAAATGACAAATTACAAAAATCATGAAGGTAAGAAAATGTCTGATATTGCTTTTCTCTTGTACATGCTTATACCTCCAGAAACAATTATTAGAAGAAAATCACAGTCCTGCTTCCAAAAACCACTCCAGTCTAACCATGAGGAAAAAAAAAAAAAGAATCAGAAAGACCCAGACTGAGAGACATTCTAGAAAATAACTTACCACTACAAGTTAGAACTATTAAGGTCATCGAAACCAAAGGAAGTCTGAGAAAATGTCACACTTAGAGGTGGGGAGGGGGGTTGAAACCTTAGTTTAAAACAATGTGTCAATACTGATTCCTCAGATGAAACAAAGGTACCACACTGAGGTAAGATGTTACCAATGGGAGAAACTCAACCTGTGATTAAGTGGGAATTTTCTGTACCACCCGAAACTTTTCCATAAATCTAAAACTATTCTAAAGTAAAAGTTTTAATTTTTTTTTTTTTTTTGGCTATTTTAAGTGTTATAAAGCACAATTGAAACTGAAGCAAACATAAACTTACTGGCTTTGAGTAACTGGCAATATCTAAGGGCTGATTTCACGTCAAGCCCAGAGCCACTAAGAGGGTACAGACGGCTTTAGCATTTGTGTGTCCATTTGCTGCCTTCGTTCTGCTCTCCAGATGCTAACAACAGTCTTAGGTTTCATACACAGACAGTTCTGCTGTAATATCTGTTTTGAACATACAAGTTTATTCCAAACTGATATATTAAAGAACAAGCTGACCATAACATGATTTTACGTTTGTTTACTCATGATTTCATCTGATGGAAGCACAAGTTAGGGTCAACAAACGTTTTCCGTAAAGGGCCAGATAATAAATATTGTAGGTTTTGTGAACCACATGGTCTCTGTTACAGCTACTCAGCCCTGCCCTTGTAGAAGGAGAGCAGCCACGGGCAGCAGCAAATGAACGGGCATGTTATTTCTAAGTAAGACTTTCCTTACCAAAACAAGCATGGCAATTTGTCCACCTTGGAACTAAGAGAATGAACATGTATGACTATTATATATCTACAATAATTAGAAATAATAAGTTGATTAAAAAAAAAAAAGAAAATTACATGCAGCTGCCCTAAGTCACTCAGGAACACTCAAAAGGGCACACACTTCCCAAGACAGTGAGCCACACCCATCCAACCCAGTGATCAGCTTTCCCTCCCATCTCTGACCAGCCTCTTTCACCACTTTACAGTCGCTTACCAGTTGCAGCCGTTTCCAACCACAGTGGTCAGAATCCTCAGATCTCCCAATTTTACATTTTTCCTAATCCTAGAGTTACAGCTTCTGTAGCACCTCAGATCAGCAATAACAGTGCCCACCTCATAAAGTTAATATGAAAACTGAGTTCATGTAAGTCGCACCCAGTGCATCCCAAATGTATTAATTTCTACTTTGATCATCGTCCATGTATTTGTTTCCAGATGCCATTATAAAAAAATCATCCCAAATTGAATGGTGTAAAAAAAACCCAGAAATCTACCACCTTTATGTTCAAGAAGTCAGCAGTCCAAAAATCAGTCTTACTCGACCCATGTCCTGTGATTACCCTCACCCACCCAGATAATCCAGGATAATCTTCTCATCTCAAGATCTTAATTTAATCCTGTCAACAAAACCCCCTTTGCCACATATAGAAAACTGATATGGCTTCCAAAGACATGCACGTGTTCTAATCCCAGGAGCTTAGAATGTTACCTTATTTGGAAAAAGAGGTTTTGCAGACTTAAATAAATTAAGGATTTTAAGATGAGAAGATAGCCCAACACTATCCAGGTGGTCTCTACATGCTAATAGAAGAGACAGAGAGAGTTTGGACAAACAGAAGAGGAAACAACAACATGAAAACAGGCAGAGGCTGGAGCCAGAGGAATGCCAGCAGCTACCACAAGCGAGCAGAAGTGAGGAATGAATTCTTACCTGGAACATCTGGAGGGAGTACAACCCTACCCAACCTGTAAAAAAATAATCTCGGCTGTTTTAGCTACCAAGTTTACGCTAACTTACTGATTATTCAAAAGTTCAATATTAAAAAAATATCATATTCCCCATCTGTGAGCATTTTCTAAAGCTATCTTTTTTTAATACCATGTACACATATCCTCTACAATTTACAGATCATGAATCATGTAACAATTACTTGAGGTGTCTTTCCACCTTCCCTAGAAAAAAATATTCAAAGAAAGGAATAAAAAAGTGCAATTCTCTCTCTTCTCCATTTCTTACTTCTGAAAATTTTTAATTCAAAAATGACTAAGAAAATACTGTGTAGTCCTCAAGGAATATTCTGACTTTTTTAAAATAAATTCTCCAAAGAAATAGGCATAAACATATCACCAAAGTCAGCTTTGCAAAGTGGTTAAAAGCACTAGTTTGGGAGTCAAACCTGAGTTCAAATCCCAGCCGTGCTATTTATTACTGTGAGACCCTGAGGAGACTATTTAACTTAAGCAACGATCTCCTGCACAACTGGAATACCACCAGCTCCCTGAGGAGGACGACGGGAGACCTGAACATGGCAGCACACAGTGAACACAGCCAAGCCCCTACCTCAATGCTAAGTGCCTACAGATGGCTCTGTGGACTCTTCAGGAAAGTATCAAAACCAGCTCTAGCATCCACTTCTAAAATCTCCTGGCTGGGCAAAGTGGCTGTGTCTATAATCCTAGCACTTTGGGAGGCTGAAGCAGGAGGATCACTAAAGAACAGAGTTCAAGACCAGGCTAAGAAAGATAGCAACACCCAGTCTGTACAAAAATTTAAAATTAGGCTCGGCGCCTGTGGCTCAATCAGCTAAGGCGCCAGCCACGTACACCTAAGGTGGCGGGTTCGAATCCCCAGCCCGGGCCCGCCAGACAACAATGATGGCTGCAACCAAAAAATGGCCGGGCGCTGTGGCGGGCGCCTGTGGTCCCAGCTACTTGGGAGGCGGAGGTAGGAGACTCGCTTGAGCCCAGGAGTTGGAGGTTGCTATGAGCTGTGATGCCATGGCACTCTACCCAGGGGGATAGCTTGAGGCTCTGTCTCAAAAAAAAAAAGAAAAGAAAAACAACAAAACATTGTTTTCCTAAGGAGAAAAAGTATATGCAAAGATGATGGCTGGGAGCAAGAAAGTGATGGCTTTGGCTTACCCCCAGTACATAATGTCAATTGTCACAAATAAGTGAGCAGTAAAGGTATTGTAAGTCATCCATATAGCTTTTAATAGCCTCTTCAGAATTCAAATGTGTGTGTTCTTAAGCTAGGGAACTACCCCAGAGATACTGGGGAGTTGTTATTATACTGCTTCTAAGTACTGGCTTTCCTTAGAAACTAGCACCTCATTAGGTGCTCCCAGCCAGTGCTGAGGAGCCCTGCTGGGAACCTAGCCTGCTTTCCCATGGCCCACAGGGTTGGAGCTCCAGAGGTACTGCATAGGACCTGTCAGTAAGATGGCTTTGTAGTGTTGTATGACATGCTTTCTAGTCAGGGGAGCCCAGGTAAAAATCTATTGCATTAGTTACCCGCAGAAGGTAAAAGCGTCTAACCTAGGGGGTGATGATTGATTTTTTGGCACTGGAAAGACTTGGGCATATGTCTTACACATATAAAACATTCTTTCAGATGGATTTATTATTGTCTGGGAGTGATTCTTTTCAATTCCCAAGTGAGTATGTTATCCTCCTCTGCAAAAAGGATGTGTTTATCCATGTTAACCTGTCACCATGTTTTACACTGGTCCCCTCTAAGATAAGCTTGTCAGTTGTCAGGTGCCCACAGAAAGTACAGTCCAAGGAATGCTGCATTGTGCGTTGAAAAATTAATCCTAGTATTTTTGTACTTTGGAAAGAAAAAGATTAAATAATTTATAACAGTGTTTATGTGGGAAATAAAACATAGAGAGTCGTTTGGGAAAATATATTTGCTTATTTCTGCACAGGCTTTATAATGTTCTCCCATCCTTTTACCTGCACTTTGTAGAAATAAAAGGAATATAAACTAATAGGAATTTGAGTAACCAAGAATCCGCGATATCAGAAATGGCTTGTTCCACTTTATGTCACTTTTCCATACCCAAAATAGAAAATGCCAGTTCAAGAAATGCTGATTGGTGTTTCGCTGGGCAGCTGTGTATGATGGTTGGGGGGCAGGTGTGTGACTTTCCACCATATAGATGGCATCCTCCTCATACTGACACTGCTTCTGAGCAGGGCCTGATTTCTTAGCAGAATAACCTATAATGATAAGGTTGGACAAAGATGGATCTGCAAATTCTGAAAGAACTTGGGGTGGGAAAAAACTCTAAATTCTCACATGAGTTTTGTTTTTAAACATTTCCACAGAATAATCCAGTCTTAGCACCTCCAAGTCTAAGCAAGATGATCCAGATGGCTGGAGAGATTGCAGATGGCATGGCGTACCTCAATGCCAATAAGTTTGTCCACAGAGACCTTGCTGCCCGGAACTGCATGGTGGCTGAAGATTTCACTGTCAAAATTGGAGGTATGTGCTTAGTTTTCCAGATCTGAGTAAGAACTAAACTCAGAGGTGTCTTGAGGCCTTGACTGGCATTAACCTACCAGTGGAGAGGTTTTCTAACACGTCCCTTGAGTGTTGAAAAGACTTAATCTTACCAATAACATGATTGTCTCCAAGTTGATAGTCACAAACCTGGCTGGGCTGGTTCTAACCCTGATAGCCCATGGACAGACACAGTGGTCCAGGCAGCAGCCATGGCCCCTGAGATCAGCTCTTGGCATTTGAGGCCATTTCTTCTTAGAAAACTTCTCAACATTAGTTACAGAAATAATAGAGACAATGTTTTCAGGTGATTTTGACTTGGAAATAAAAGTCACCATCCAAACTGCCAGTCTTCCCTCCAATTTTCCTAACTTACACGGAGCATTTTCCCCTGCCCCCCAGTTTTCAAGGAGGTAAGGTATCCTAATGGTGAAGGCCCTACCCAGAGCAAGAGCAGTGGCAGGAAGAGGCCTGGCAGACCTGCAGGGGCCATCGCTCCTCACTGGGTTTCATACCTGAGGCCAGTTGGCAGGTCTCACACCACTCATGATGAGGCTGACCAACCTACTGATTAGACGACCCCTTATTGCCACCACACACTGTTACTCCAGAAAAAGAGTTCAGATTTAGTTTCTGAGCACTCCTTAGAAACTCATTTCAGATGTAGGTGTGTTTTTTCACTTTGGTCTTCTTGTCAGTCTGCGTAATAAAAACACAGGTAACCTTAGAACTCCTTAGGAAACCACCTGTTTTTACCAGGACCCTCATCTTCCCACTATGATATGATGATAGTTCTGAAAAATACCAAATATGTATCTTAAGAAACTGCAGAGGAGGCTTAACATCCAAAGAAAACTATTTGAAGTTGACCTCTTTGTCTAGCTCTTGAACTATCTGATCTAGAAGCATGCACCTTCCTTTAGAAATATCTATTTTTTAATTTGGGCATTGATTTTGGAGTGAAACATTTTGATCCTTTAGTGAACATCGAGGATCCCCTGTAGAATGGTTTTCAAGTAGGGGGTGAGTATTTTTATTTTTCTTTTGTAGGAGCTAGCAGTAGTAAAATGGAATCTTCTCATAGAAGATATCCCTCAGAATGACTCGCGCAGGACCTCCCAGCCTATCCCCAAGTTGGACTCTTTGCAGCACCCTGACCTGTAGTGCCCCTTGAAACCCAGCTTAGCTGAGCAGCCCTCAGGGAGGCAGAGGGCTCCCCACATCTCTCCTAAGCCAGGGTTCCCTAGGAAAAGCACCTTTGTCTCTGGCAGGGCTTCTTTTGTGCTCTTCCCATTGTCCCCAGGGAAATGCCAGCCTGCTCCCCTTCCCCACTCTAGGGGAGAGCGCAGCGATGGGGCAGCCAGCTGGACCTAATAAGCTTAACCCCAGTGCCGTAAGTCAGTGAGCCTCAGTTTCTTCACCTCTGAAAATGGAGGTGATGATGTGACCAGACCTCATGGGTGCAGAAAAGAACTGAGGTACCTGACCGAGGGCAGGACCTCAGTGAGAGCCAGTTCCTGTCCTTGTCATCCTCCGCTGTACATGCTGGGAGCTCAGTCCTTCCCATTCTGCATTAAGTGGGAAACACCTTCTTTTGTGCCAGTGTCTTTCCAATCTAAACCAGCAATGATTATATTTGCCATTGAACCATATGTCATATTTATAGTATGATATTTTCTTTGTGATTGTGGGCATTTTTTTCTTTCTAGAATTTAATATTTTTCTTTTGTGCTTCAGAAAAGAGAGTTTGTTTTCTGGGATATCTTCTTTTCCATTTTGTGAAAGTAAAAGCAAAATCCTCTCAATTGCATATCACTGGATTAATTCACAGATAAGACTTTGGCATTTCATTTTTATTTTTCACAAGGGTTCAGAATGTTTTCTCAGTACTCATCATATCGTGGATTACAAATATGATGAACGATTTTTAGCAGAAGTGGTTTGATGGCCCTTAGCATAGCAAAAGTATATTATGTTGGTTAAAGTCCAAGGAACTTCGTTCCCCATGTTTGCTTTATAGCCTTACCTCTTTGTGGCATGAGTTAGAGAAATGAATGAGTGTCTGTCATAAAATGTAGAGCAGTGCTTTCTCCTGGGAAGAACGGAAGCGTCCACGTGAAAAAGAAAATGTTGTATGATTGAGTGGAAAATCAAAATCTGACAAAGAAGCAACAATTTAGGATTATAAAGCAAGCCTGCCATCAGACGTAATTACACGACATCTTTTGGAGACATAGAAAATGGAAGAAATTTTCAAAAATGAGTGGGAATATTATGTTGAAAACAGTATTAAGTAGTAGCTTCAGGGCCTAGTAAATAGCACCTCTTAGGCATCTTACCGTGTACTTTTGTCATAGTGAATTGTTGCACTATTTTTTTCCCTTAGCAGTGAAGCTATTTCCTTTGTCAGTGGTGCAATGCTACCAAGTTTAGGCTTTTCTGTTTGAATTGGTGTTTGTTTGTTTTTAATTAAAAAGTTAAAACTCATCTTAAGATCACAAGGAAGCAGAAGGAAGAGGAAAAAAATTGTGGGAATTACACACACCTAGTCTTCACAGAGAGACATTTCTGATCAATCAGGCCTTTGATTACATTACTATTTGAGCAGGTTTTAAAACCATGTAGAAAGGACCCTTAGTTTACACAGTACTTGATAAATTATTGGACTTGATGATTTATAAACTACCTCATTTTAAATGCAATAAAGGAATCCACTTCTTAAGGCAATCAGATTATAATTGCATAAAGAATAGTGATTTCTTTTTTTGTATTTGCTAATCATGTGACTAATCACCCCTTGTTGTTTATGCTTTGTAAAATTACAAAGCCTGATATTCCACCTCCTTACAGTGGGGCAGGGCCCTCTGCTGCAGCCTCATAACTCTGTGTCTTCTCTCCACTTCCAGACTTTGGTATGACTCGAGACATCTACGAGACAGACTACTACCGGAAAGGAGGGAAAGGCTTGCTGCCTGTGCGCTGGATGTCCCCTGAGTCCCTCAAGGACGGTGTCTTCACCACTCACTCAGACGTCTGGTAGGAGAGCCCTTTACCGTAGTGCCGGCCTGGAGCTCCCGCCCTCCTCACATCCCACAGCTTTTCGCCTGGGAGGCTTTACTTGCCTCCCGTTTTCTGTTCCAGCTTTTTTGGTTTTGTTTTTGAGATAAAATCTTACCCTGTCACCCTGGGTAGAGTGCCATGGCATCATTATAGCTCACAGCAACCTCAGTCTTTTGGGCTCAGGTGATCCCCTTGCTTCAGCCTCCCAAGTAGCTGGGCCTACAGGTATAGGCCATGATACCCAGCTAATTTTTCTATTTTTAGTAGAGATGAGGTCTCACTCTTGCTCAGGCTGGTCTCGAACTCCTGAGTTTAAGCAATCTACCCACCTTGGCCTTCCAGAGTGCTAGGATTACAGGTGAGAGCTATAGGTGAGAGCCTGGCCCCATTTCCAGGTTTAGCTCAGCATTTTGTGGACCATGTTCCTTCATCTTGGAGGTGTTCCTGTTGTTAATGGGCTACCTAAGGACAGAAGGACATTTTTGGAACCAACATTTCTTTCAATCTTCAGGTATTGGTTATACCTAGCCAGAACTTAGGACATGTCAAAGCCATCACCTCTCTCTGCTTCTCCGCTTCCTGCTTTCTGTCTCTTTTCTTCTTTCTCAATGAAGAGATATTCTTGGCATGTGTCTGCCTTACCTAATTTAACCTTCAGATTGCAGACTGTGCTTTATTTAGGCCCAAGCCACGAGTCTTGATGTGTTTTTCTTCTTGGTCCCATCTGCTGTCTGTCCTCCCTCGTGGGCATCCTTGCTGTTGACCCAGGGGTGGTTATGGGAAACAGAATATCTCCCTTTCACTAATAAAAGTGTCTTACAGCAGAAGCTAAGGGGTGTGGAGGCTTCTCAGTAGCATTGTTTATTGCAATTCCTGGGCAACATTGTGGAAAGGTGATCAGGTTCTGAAACACAACTGAGGTTTTTGGCCGGCTAAGGTCTTGGCACATCTACCTTCTAGAATGTCAGCTAATGTCTTGGGGGATCCCATTGCTGTTGGGTTGCAGAAATAGTAGTTGTTTACTCCAGCTGTCTGGGTGACCACATAGAGGAACTATTTCAGTAGTGACTGACAACTTTTTTTTTTTTTAACCTTGTAAGTCTTTCACAGTTCAAGGGCCTTGGATCTTATTTTGAAGACAAATGCAAATTGGAAATAGCATTTGAATATGACCCAGGAAAGCGTGATTGCTTCTTGAGCTCAAGTAGCTGGTCTCTTTTGGAGACCAGCTTGTCCAAGATGGTTATCTGTTTACTATCAAATCAAAGCGTTACAGGCTTTGTGAGATTGTGATTGCAAGGAGAGCGCAAGCCTTGGTACATGCATACATCTATTTCTTACAGGTTTCATGCCTCCCAGAGGTTTGAGGTCAATTTATGGCATAATAAAATAGAAAACTAGGACAGCCAGGGAGAGCAGGAGTGGGAGGATAGGAAGATAAAGCTAGAGTTGTTAATAACTCACGGGCTAATTTTACCCAAATTCTGGTTAGCAGCTGTTCTATAAGCAGGGACATAGGGTGTTCAATGCCAGTTTCTTTCCATTTGACACTGTAACCATTAAGAACCAATAAGAAAAATTAAAAGCAAGAAGAGGCATTTGGTATTCATTCCATTAAATGCTCAGGCACTGACAGGGCTTTAGATACTTTTGTTTTTTAGCATAGCCTTTGAGAGTAAGTCAGGTAGGTAAAGCCAGGATAGAGTAGGCGGAAGGTTAGTTTCTCAGCCACCCAGGTGCTAAACCAAAGTTGTCCTTTTCATGAAAGGTTGGAAATAATTTTGGATTATGGATTGTAATAACAGCATAAAATAATCATTGCTAAGATTTTTGTGACCGCTCAAATTTTAAATAGTTAAAGTCTAGAAAAACAAATTGATTTGGCTTTGTAGGAGAGATCTCAAAATCTTAGGACTAGAATATATTCCCAAGGCCAGCCCCAGCCCCCAATCCCATTCATAGCATCTTTGACAGCTGGTGGTTGAGCTGAGCTTCTTGCTAAAACATTTCCAGAGAATACACATTCACTTTTCCCCAAAGACAGGCCAGCCTGGTTCTTTAGACATCCTTGTTTATAGCAAGTCTACCTTGTGTTATGCTTAAGTTGGCCTCTCACTGACACCCCTTCAGACCACCTCCTCTCTGTGGCACATGTACCCTGCTCTGTTTTTTTTCTCTTTTTTTTTTTTTTTTTTTTTTAGACAGAGTCTCACTCAGTTGCCCAGGCTAAAGCAACTAGATCAGCCTAGATCACAGCAACCTCAAATTTCTGGACTGAAGGAAGGAATTCTCCTGCTTCAGCCACCTGAGTAGCTGGAACTACAGGCACCTATCTGGCTAGTTCTTTTCTATTTTTAGTAGAGACACAGTTTCACTCTTGCTCAGGCTGGTCTTGAACTCCTTAGCTCAAATGATCGCCTGCCTCAGCTTCCCGGAGTGCTAGGATTATAGGTGTGAACCTCTGTGCCCAGCCCAAATGCTCTGTTCTAAGACAGGCCTTGGAAGTGTCAAAGGAAGTGTCTGGGTTCTGCATTCAGAACATCTGCAGGTTTGCTGCTGTCTTCATCCCCAGGCCTTTGGGCACTGCGGCTGTTCTTCCTACAACTCCCTTATAGCTCCATGTCACTCCCACAGGACTAGTTTGGATTAAAAGACGCAAGCATATCCTATAGGCATGGGGAAAACCAGGCAAAGGGCTCGGTGCCTGTGGCTCAAGTGGCTAAGGCACCAGCCACATACACCTAAGGTGGTGGGTTCGAATCCAGCCCAGGCCTGCCAAACAACAGTGATGACCGCAACCAAAAAAAAATAGCCGGGCGTTGTGGCGGGCGCCTGTGGTTCCAGCTACTTGGGAGGCTGAGGCAGGAGACTCACTTGAGCCCGGGAGTTGGAGGTTGCTGTGAGCTGTGATGCCATGGCACTCTACCCAGG
>CAUYQV010064720.1:0-11552 GCA_963574575.1 Galagoides demidoff
TCCCTAAATGAACCAATCATTAATTAATAATTATATCCACTGACAGCTTTTATCTCTGTAGTGGAAAACTTTGGCGATGACAACATGAATCTTTCGACAAATCTGAGGTATAGCATGTATATTATTCTTAAAACCAATTAGGTGATTTAAAATCTTTCTTGGCCAAGATATCTTAGCTAGATATTTCTTTCCTTTCTTTCCTTCCTTTTCTTTCTTTCTTTTCCTTCCTTCCTTCCTTCCTTCCTTCCTTCCTTCCTTTTTTTGATGGACTTAGACTGATAAGCTTAATACTACTTCTTTTTAAGAATCTTTCCTTGTTTTTCATAAACATGCATGACCAGTATTCTGGAGTAGTAGATTTTTCAATGTCATTGACATAACGAGTTTTGTCTTCAGCTCTTATTATAGAAAGTATTATATAAAAGTAATTATTTTTACCATAAAACTAGATTATTACCCTTGAGGACAAAAGCAACACAGTAGGAATTCCTTGTGGCTATGCTAAAACCCTATAAAAGCAAGGGAGCATAAAATAATAAGGCTGGACAAGCCGGCTGGATTCTGACTTCTCCTCCTCTCTGTGAGGCTTAGGAAGGTCCTGGCTCTAGTGCAGCATTACCAAGCTCACGGTCAGAACTCACTGCTTCTGACCTGGCTCCACCACACTCTCCTAAGCGCAGCTGAGTGCATACTTAAATGTGAAACAAACTTGCTGTTGGTGCATGACCTCCTTCCTGTCTTCTAAAACTCACAGCCCTGGAGCCTTTGGGGTCAAAAGAAATCCCAGAGATCCTCCTCTGCTGTGACAACATCCGCCCGTGCTGGGCACCTACAGTGTGGACCTACCCTCCTCCTTTCCCCTCCACCAGGGAAATTTTTTCCCAGTGCTGAACTTGCTGGTATCTGGTATAAAACTGTGAACCAACAAGCTATTTAATGACTCCGTTTTCCAACATTGTCTATCCATTCCTTTCTCAATGAAGTGCCCTAACATTTTGTATCTATTTAGAGAAGTCATTAAAGACTATTGAGAAACTTGCTCACTGTGTCACTGAGGTCCAAGGCCTAGCATTCTGTATCCCTCTTTCACCAAGCACGGTACAATGACACTTTCCTTAACGGTGGGTATACATTCTGAGCAGTGTGTTAGTAGGTGATTTTGTCATTGTGAGCTCACGCAGAGTCCTCACAAAGTCCAGATGGCAGAGCCCATGCACAGCCCAGCTGCAGGGTGCGGCCTGTTGCTATCAGGCTGCACATCCATGTGGTTTGTCAGGGTGCTGAACGCTGTAGTCAGCTGTAACACAATGGTAAAGCTTTGTGTATCTAAACACAGAAAAGCTACAGGAAAAACATAGTACCAAAGATAAAAAAAAAAAAAAAAAGTATATTACTTAGTATGACTGGAGCTTGCAGGACTGGAAGATGCCGGGTGAGTGGTGAGTGAACGGAAAGGTTAATGACATCATTGTCCACCACCGTGGACTTTATAAACCCTGTACACTGTGTCTACACTAAATTTAATTTAAAAATCTATTCTTATTTTTTCAATAATAAATTAACTTTAGCTTACTATAGCTTTTTTACTTTATAAACTTTTTTACTTTTTCAACCTTAAATATGTTCTACAGTTGTACAAAAATGATTTCTTTCTTTATTTCCTTATTCTAGAAGCTTTATTCTATTGAATTGTTTTAAACTTTTAAAATTTTTATCACTAAAACCTAAGACACAGACATACACATTAGCATAGGCCTACCTGGAGTCAGAACATTAATATCACTCTCTTCCATCTCCACGGCTCATCCCACTGGAAGGTCTTTTGGGGCAATGACATGCATGCAGCTGTCGTCTGTTATGATAACAATGCTTCTGAAATACCTCCCGAAGGACCTACTTACATCCTATAGCTCACTTGCTTTTTAGCAAGTAGTAATACTCTAAAATAATATTAAAAAATATAGTATAACAAAACTTAAACCATGACATAGTCATTTATTAGCACTAACAAGTATTATGCACTGCACATAACTCTATGTGCTATGCTTTCATACAAGTGGAAGTTCAGTAGGTTCATTCACACCTGCATCACCTCAAGGATGTGCTGTGATGTCACGATGGCTACAATATCACCACGAAATAGGGATTTTTTTTTTTTATTGAATGGTAACTATGTACGAAATAGGGATTTTTCAGCTATATAGAACTGTCATGTGACCTCCATTCTATGAGCCTGTATAGTTGAGTGAAACATCATAGTGAAATGCATGACTGTATTCAAATGAATGCATGTTTCATACGTGAATATGATGAGATCTAACCTTGGATCAGCCCAGGCTCACCACCATTTTAGGTTCTTTGCTTCGTATTCACTCTTATTTCCATTGCCCACGGTGATGGGCAATGATGTCATTGGGGTGGCAATTGTCCATCACTGTCACCACTATCGGGTTCAAGGAACCTAATTTCAACCAACACATTGAGAGCTTGGAGTCCCTCATACCTAATGTTTTAAAAGTAATTATAACATTTAAGAATTCAGACTTCCCGGGAATAATAAATAAAACAATTTAGGGAAAACTTCAACTAACTCTTATCCAGGAGAAAGATTTTGATGACATTGATTTTTTTCAGTTTGTAGAATCATCCCGTTTAAATTGACAGCCCTTAAGTAATTTGCATCGCTGAGTCTCCCAAGATGAACTGGGAATGATGTGGGGAACCAGGTGCTGCAATTTGGGTCCAGATCTAAGATGCTCTTTTGTCTGTAATCCGGCTACTTTGCCAACAGTTGCGAGTGGGGTCCACAGGCCCTCCGTCTGTATTTCACTCACTAGGGTTGTGTCCTTGCCCTCTGCCGTCATCTGCAGACCATTTAAATGGGGGTAGCATGGAAGTAAACATCTGGAGATAACTGCCCACTGGTTACACTCACAGCCATAGAAAGGGTTCTCCCAGCTCCCCAAGCTTCCGACCTCCCTAACTGAGCATTTGCTGAATTATCAACACATTCCCAGGCAAGAATAAAAAACGTCACAATTTTATAGCACTAATCATGTAATCACAAAGATTAATTGTTTTTGCAATAACAATATTTAAAAGCAGCTGGCACCATGGCCTTTCTATTTGTGGATTATCCTTGAAGCACAGAACCAGAGCAGGAAGTGACCTTGAGAGAACACGGGTGCAATTCTCCGTCCTTCAGAAAGGCTTGCAACTAAATCATCCCAGACAGAGGCACATTTGCCCTAATTTTAACGAGCTCCAGGGACAGAGCTCTTGCAACGTTCTGCTCTGAACAGAGAGAAATTCATCTGTACAGCTAAACAATCTCTCCCATTAGAGCCACCGCTGTTTGAGATGGAGGAGGCCCTCTAACAGTTCACAGGCTCCTTCCACACAAATATGTCAGTTCTTTCCTTGTGAAGTATATTTTTCTCAAACATTTAAGACATTTAAAAATTATTTTTGCGACCCTTTACTTGTCTCTCAAAGTTATCTTTACTTCTTCTCAGTGTTCAAGTCTGGGTCTACATGTTATTTCCCAGTAAGGTCTCTGGCTGTGCAGGCTCAGAGCCATGAGCCACATTTGTGTCTGACTGATTGGGAAACCAATTTTTAAATTATAGTTGATTTTACCTAATTTAAATTCAGATCTAACAACGGACAATTATTTCAGTGTTTAAAAGATTGTGTTATTGTTGATGCTGTTATCTGAGATAGAGGCTCATTCCATCCACCCGGCTAGACTGTAACGGCATCTCAAAGCTCACAGCAAGCTCAAACTCCTGGGCGCAAATGATCTTTTGGCTCACCTCTTGGGTAACTGAGACTACAGGCACTTGCCAGGATGCTCGGCTAATTTTTCTGTCTTTAGTAGAGAGGGGTCTCCCCCTTACTCAAGCTGGTCTAGTATTCCTGAACTCATGCAATCCTCCCATCTCAACCTCCCAGAGTGCTAGGGTTACAGGTCTGCACCACTACGTCCAGCCAGTTTTAAAAAGTTTTAATTACATTTGGAATAATTTGAGTTTTTCCAAGTGTAAATGTTATGACATAAATAATGTTCAGATATCACTGAATTATTATTTTTCAGATAAAAATTCAGCACCCAGTTTGAGATGTGCGTTAGTGTAAAACATAGAGAGGATGACAAGAATTTAAGCAACATGTTGAAATGATAATATTTTGGATACACTGGGCTAGATAAATATATTACCTGAATTAATTTTATTTATCTTTTTTTGCTATTTAGAATGCTCACAATCCTGATAAGAATCCCTTCATGGAAATACTATCTCTTATTATACTTCCCCTTGTAAGTATCCTAAATCCAATACATGATTAAATGGCTGTGAAAAGAAAAGAGGTAGTCAGAACTGCAGGATTTGAAGCAATGCACCACAAAGCCATGCTTACAAGCAGCTTAAGGAAGAGTACTTAAGGACATTCACATGGTCTCAAAACCCCAGCTCTGTAGATTTATAATCTAAAAAGGGTGACATAACATTTAATGCACACAAATAAGTTAATTTTAAAGTTTTTGTTTTGTTTTTCTTGTTTCAGATTTTACATAAGCTGGGAAATGCTGAAAATGGGATTTTGAGAGTCCATCGGGATGTAGCCGTAGGGTTCAGGCTGCCCTGCTGGTCTGAGAAGGCTGCGCTCAGCTGAGTGTACTATGATGTGTGTGCCTGACATTGTGGCCTGAGACTTGTACTCAAAGGCCACGTTCAGAGAGCTGAGAGGTTGGGGCAATTCGGAAGTTTAGAAAGTTATTTTGAACACAATTGGCTATCACAACATGACCAGCATTACAACTTGAAAATGCTGAGAAAAGGCCCATTGCCAGAGCCAGCTCTGTGCAGGAGAAGAGATGATCATGCAGAGGGCCCCAGAATGCTGAGATTTCGGGATTGGTGTACATTTCTCTCATCTTAAGTTAAAAGCTATTTTTTAATTTCCTCTTGGAATCCCCTTCAGGTGTCTTTTAATGATATCCAACAAAGATGTTCTGTGTGGAACTCCTGTGATTGTAGGCATTAATATTGCATAGATGTGCACGGATTCTGAGAAAGTGAAATGTGCACTAATCAGCCGTTGTTCTTTGATGTGACGTTTATTCATGACAGCGTCATTTTACGAGTCAGGACAGTGAATCTGGCTGGTGTGAACTAGGAAACTCCCAGGAGAATGAAAATAGAATACAGGAGATTTCTGCTTTCACATCTTCTAATGAATCATCATGAGAATTTTAACAAGTCAACTCTTCTTCCAACTTTTCCTTGACCTTTTGAAATATTACTCTCTTGTCATTTCCTCTGTTTAAAGTATGATAACACTATGAGAAATCGAACCTGCTGGTATTAGAAGCTCCCTGAAGGCAGAAACTGTGTCTCCCACTTCTTTTGTGTCCAGATTCTTACCGTGTACAGATCTGGTACAAAGATCTACATGAAATACTGTGGAGTTTTTTTTACACCCATAGGGAAAATACGCCCACTTTACACATTGTGAAAGCTGTTTAACATTAGAATTTGAGTGCTAAAATGACTCTGAGAGATTGGCTAGTAAATCCCTTCATGGTAGAACTGACAAGGCTGGGACCCAGGCATTAATGTCACTTCTAAACCCTGAAGCTAGTTAGCAAAAATCTGAGCTGGGATCCAAGACACTAAAAGATGTGCTTCCTTATGTTGTTTGGCAATAGCCGATATTATTGATGAACAACTCAAATACACAGATGAAATATTCCAAGTCCATTTTTTGTTTCTCCTTTTTACTTTGAATATTCATGGTTTAAAGAGCAATCTTTACTATGTTTTTTGAAAAACAATTTTTAATCTTTTTGATGCCTAATCTGATTCATGCCAAAAGTTAGAACCAAATGTTTGAAACGTTATGAAATCATATATTCTAGATAGCCAGAATCATTCAACACTTATGATGTGCTGGGGACCATGCCAGACACATCACATGCATTTTCTTATTCAATCCTCCAGCACCCCTAAGAGGTAGGCACTATTGATATTAATGCTTTGCAATGATGAAACAACTATTACTGGATAAAGAGGGTCTGGCCATTGGGCACTGTCAGCCTATATGCGGTAACAGGGCCAGCCCCACCAAACTTTGTCAGAAGGCCAGAGATTCTGGAGAACAGTGAGTGTAGCCTCTCCAAGGCTGTTCTGCTCTGCTATTTCCAAAATCACAGTTTTATACATAAAGGTTCAAAGCAAAGACCACAATAACACTTATTTTAAATAATAAGCAGCACAGCTCAGTGACCTATTGCAACATTTCCAATTCCAAAGTTAATTTCCTAAATCAATCCTTCTAAACTACTCAAGATGGGCATCTTTAAGGGGGAGCTAAATTTCCAAAACAATAAAAATGGGAAATAGAGGGTGAAGGTCATGAAGGATCTAAAACGACCAGGCCAGCTATGTCATGTCGGCCCCAGCTTGACTAACCCCATCTTATTCTCACTACATGTGCTCCCACAACTACACAGAGAGGTTACCTAAACAGCTCAAAACCAAACACAAATTCACTGCTGGAATCAACTAGGCATCTTCAGGTACTTGAACCGCTGACATTGCTTACACTTAACTTACTTGTGTGAATGTGAGCACCTAGGAGGAACCCATACTATGACTCCCAGGTACAAATGGGAGATAGAACCAGATATACAGACATGTGTGTGTGTATCTTCTGGAGAGTTCTCTTTTCTGGTGAAATTCTAAAAAGGAAACATTAGAAATAGACAGACCCATTGTGAATAAACTGCAGACCATATTATCTCAGGAAAACTTAAAATCCATGGTCCTGAGAGAGCAAAATGTCTACTCCATGACATGGGGGAGGACTCTGAGATGAGGAGAAGTGCTCGTCCTTTCTTTGTTGATGCACTTGTGGTGGGGACTACCGGTGCTCTGTCACATCCCCTTCTTCAGGGGGGAATAAACCCTTTGTGTCTCTGTATACAAATGCAGATCCAGACCACACTCTATGTTGGCTTTCACCTAAAGTTTCTCATTGCTGATGAAAAGCTATACAGCAGGGTATACTTCTCTCTCTCTCTCTCTCTAATTTCTGTTTAGTATGAGGGTACAAATGATTGGGTTATGTTATTTGCATTTGTAAGGTAAAGTCCAAAGTCTGACCTGTAGTTTAGTCCTTCACCCTGGAAGGGTGCCATCCAACCCTACGTGATACCCTAGAGATGAGAGCTTCTCCAGTTCCCTCCCCTTCTTGAATTTAATTGTTTTTCCTTCTCTCATGTGAGTCTACCAGTTTCAGGCCAGTGCTGAGTACATGACATGCTGGTTTTCCATTCTTGATTACTTTTCTTAGATGTTCTTCAAATCCATTCAGATAACTATAAAAGATGCAAAATCTCCATTTTTTTATGGCTTTATATTATTCTATGGCATGCATATACCACAGTTTACTAATCCACTGATGGGCTGATGGGTATGCAGCCTTCTCTTTCTCTTCCATGATATGGAAGAAGATTTTGAATTCCAGATGACATTGCTACAGGATGGTGAAGACTGCACTCCCCTGTCTCACTGCAAAACTGTATGGAGAACAACTGCCCTAAAGAATTACCTAGTCCAAGAGCAGACTTGACTTAGTGAGAAATAAACCTTTAAAATTAAGTGCCCATCAACCCACAAATGGATTAATAAATTGTGGTGTATGTACACCATGGAATATTATGCAGCCATAAAGAAAGATGGAGACTTTATGTCCTTCATGTTTACATGGATGGAGCTGGAAAATGTTGTCCTTAGCAAAGTGTCTCAAGAATGGAAGAAAAGGTATCCTATGTACTCAGCTCTACTATGAAACCAATATATAATCACCCACTCTTCTATATGAAAGCTATAACCCAACTACAGCCAAAGATGAAGGAGGAAAAGGGGAGGATGGGTGGAGGGAGGGTAATTGCTGGGACCACATCTATGGTGCACTTTACAAGGGTACATGTCAAATCTATTAAGTGTAGAGTATAAATGTCTTAACACAATAATTAAGAAAGTGTGATGAAGGCTATGTTAATCAGTTTGTTTTATATCAAATTGTATATAAAACCAGAACATTTTACCCCATAAATGCATTAATGTACACAGCTATGATTTCACTTAAAAAATGGGGGATATCTGTTCATATAGCATGTTTCAGACTATTCTTAGTAATACATATTGCATTCTTTGAGAGCAAGGTTTTAAAATATTATACTTGTGACAACTATATATATATATATTTTTTTTTTGGCAGTTTTTTTTTGGGGGCCAGGGCCGGGTTTGAACCCGCCACCTCTGGTATATGGGGCCAGTGCCCTACTCCTTTGAGCCACAGGCACTGCCCGGCAACAATATTTTTTCATACTTAAGGAAGAAACATACTGTTCCCATAATTGGAAGGTTGCCACCAAGCCTTGTAATCAGAGGAAAGAAATTATTACAATTTATTTATTTATTCAATCAATATTTATAGGCTAATTGTGAAAAGATCACTCTTATAAATAACTTTGGAATTAAAATAGAACTTAATGAGGGGTGAGAAGGGATAATGAGAGAGAGAACAATGTCGGTAAGAGATCAGTAAAAGATTTATGATCAGATACCTGGAAGGAGCGGAAAGTGGTAGCTACTATTGCAGTGTCGGAGACTGAAGAGAACATTCTGGATGTGAGGGGAAGATCAAGTGTTCATTTAGATGTACATGAAATTTTAGATCATGAGAACCTCTGAAAATGTAAATATCAAATTGGCGCTTTGGTATAGACACAGGGATGAACAGCAAAAGAAAAATGTGTAGCACTGATGCAGATTTATAGTAGTTACCAAATTAGTAAATTTTTAGGAGTTAACGTGGAACCTGTAAAATCTGTACAGTGTATATTTTTAAAACTCTGTTAGAGGACATCAGATGTATTTTTCTCCCCAGTGGTAAGATAAGATTTTATTAGACAGAAAGGAATATGGAAAGAGTAAAAAGTACCAGAGCTTCTGGCAAAGGGGAAGATCCACGTCAGAAGTCTCTCCCATGGGCCCTGTAGAGGACATTAGATATTTTAAATAAAAGGAGAGATAAGCTTTGTTAATGGATAGAATGATCTCATACTTTAAAAATTTTTATTTTCTTCAAATTTCCATGTGAATTTGATCCAATGCCAATGGACTTTGCAGAAAACTCTTCGAAAACTTTGGAAAACTTACTTGAAAGTGACATGAATAAAACAAGCCAAAGTTATTTTGATAAAGAAAAGCAAAAACAAGAATCTTGCTTCACTGTATGTGAAGACACATTTCAAGGTCCTACTGACAAAGGGATGTACAGTGCTGGCACAGCACAGAGAACTCAGGAATACCCATGACTATGTGACCTTGACATGAGTTAGTGCTGGTGAAACAGTAGACTGTTTAACAGAAGGTATTGAGGAGAAATTTGCTTACTGATTTAAGAAAAGAAACAACCCCACATACTTACCTTATACCATACAGAAGGGAAATCAAGATAAGACAGAAACTTAACTGAGAAAGGTGAAAGAGTCTGGTTAATTGCTTAGAAGGCTGTACAGAAGAACATCTGACTGCCAAATACGCAAACCGCATGGCCCCCCAAATTGGAGAATGCGGACACATCTATATTTAGGCTTTTTGTTCCCAGAAGATATGTTATGAAAAATCATAGACTGGGAAAGATTTACAATGAATAAAGAGTAATATCTTGAAAATGTGAAAAAAATTTACAAATCAATCGGGAAACTCAATGAAAAAGCAAGCAAATGATACCAAAAGGTAATTCATAGTGGAACCTAAATAGTTATCACATATACGGAGACATGTTCAGCCTCACTGGCAATCAAATAAAGGCAAAGTGTAATAAGGTGTGACATTACTTCCATCAGATTAGCAAAATTTAGAAATCTGAAACAATATCTAGCATTGGTTAAGATGTAGGGAAACAGAAACCCTTGCGAACTCTTGTTGAGAGTATAAATTAATGTAGTCCTCTGATACTCACCACAATGCTGTCTGTGGCATGGGAGAGAGAGAGGATACTTAGGGGAAGGAAAGTACAATCTGCAAGGCTTATGCTATGGAACTCCAAGCAGGTGTGAGAGAACTATACTAAGATGTGTAAAAACATATTCCAAAACATCACATTGTGTGCCATAAATAGGCATACCTTTTCATTGCCAATTAAAAAATAAATTTTTATAAAAGTAGATGTAGAAACTTGAATAGTTTAAAAATGAATAGAAAAAAGGTTAAGATCAAAATACCCTTTTAGCACAATTTCCTTTCATTAAATTTAGCATAATTTTTTTTTCATGAAAACACGTACAGACATAACAATAACGCCATGATGAACTGTTACTCAGGTGTGATGGTTATGGTGGTGGAGCTATGCTGGGGAATAGGGCCGGGGTGGAGAGAGACGGCTGTGCTAGAAAACGAGAATCCATTCACAAACTGAGGATTATGATTATTTGTTGAAATAATCCCTTAACATTCATGAATTCTTAATAGACAATTTTAGGGTAGAAGAGCATGAAAGTTGAAGAGAAGTGAGATCAAGGTGGGATTCTTCTGCAAGATGTGAGATGGCACTGCAAGTCTGAACACTGAGGCTTCAGGAGACAGTGGGTGGGGGATGCATGGAATAGGCCAGGCCATGCATCCACTGAATTCCCCGAAGTCAGAATTCCCATCTTGTGGTTTTAGGTGTGTTAACATCCACTAAAATATACTCATCTGGAGTGAGGGATGAGATGTGAATTATTCAATCATTTACTGTAACTAATTCATGCAGAACATAAACTTCTTTAAGAAGTTTGGATTGACATTGAACTGCTATCACTTCACATTTAAATATGTAAATATTACTATCGATAAGAAAAACATATAATTAAAAACCTCAGATTTGTTTCCATTTTTTATTAGTGAAGAATCTGTGGAAAGAGAGGAAATATAATAATATTTTTCAATTACAATTTAATAGTTACTGTTTTAATTTTATCCTCTCCCTAGGATGTTCTTGTAAATAATTTTATCAATTTATAGGATATTTAATGTTTCTTTTTTATTGTATTTTCAGCCTAAGCATGTATGTTCTAATGTACGTTTCATAGGTTGAACTATTTTAGAGAATAAGAATTAGTCACATTATTTTAAATATTTTTAAAAATCAAAGAATAGAACGAAAACTAGCAGAAAGTTACAATAATTTTACACATAAAAAATGCATTTACTACCCAAAGCAATATATAATTTTAATGCAATCCCCATTAAAGCTCCACCCTCATATTTTAAAGATCTTGAAAAAATAATTCTTTATTTTATATGGAATCAGAAAAAAACTCAAATAGCCAAGACATTACTCAGGAATAAAAGCAAAGCAGGAGGAATCACGCTACCAGACCTCAGATTATACTATAAATCCATAGTGATCAAAACAGCATGGTACTGGCACAAAAATAGAGAGGTAGATGTATGGAACAGAATAGAGAACCAAGGGATGAATCCAGCTACTTA